>QFET01001772.1:0-32447 GCA_003316355.1 Tuber calosporum
TGAAGCAGTTAGCTTTCCATCTCAGATTCGTCCAAGGTGGAGAGTGTTGTGCTGGTATCAGATTCTGAGTAGTCTGAGTCTTGGAGAGGTTTCCAAAATCCGTCCAGGTCAAGCTCAGGTGAGAGGGGGGCATAGTCGTGTTTCTGAAGTGTCCAGGCAGAGAAAGTCTCACCATGGGACCAAGGGAGTCTGAAAGGTATAGATTCATTGTAGGTATCGAACCAGTAGGATCTGATGAGGGTGCTGGCACCTTCTAGGTTGTAGAGGGGTTCCCATGTTGCTTCGATTTCGTCATAGCCTTTCCAAAGGATCAAGAACTGTCTTTTCCTGCGATAGATTCGATCATTGAGTATCTTTGCGATTTCCCATTGCTCTTGCCCGCTGGCATCGATGGTGAAAGGTTCTTTGGATATGGGTTCTGGTTCTCCTGGGAAGGCGAAGGGGTTGGGTCTTAGGTAAATGCGAAGCTGGCTGCGATGGATCCATGGGTGGATTCCTGCCATCACTGGGGGGAGTATGAGTTTGTAGTTGTTATGTCTTTCAGGTCCTTCACTCACTGAGAAGGGTCCTAACCAGGGTCCAACTAGCTTGTATTTTCGTCCAACCTTATGGACATAGGGTGCTGACTTGAGGATAACTTCAGTTTCGTTAGGGATGATTGGGGGTCCATCCTTTCTTCTGTTTTCGCTGGAGGTGGTTTGGCGTGCTCAGGCCTTTTTTAGGGCATCTCTAGCGAGTTGCTGGTTCTTCCGATCTGGGAAGCAATCTCGGCTGCTGCTGGTACTGAAGTGGGTAGAACTCTGAAGCTTGTGAGGAGGTACGGTAGTCTGCCAAAGGTGATTTCGAAGGGAGAGAGTTCTGTGCTATCACTGGGGGCTGCATTGATTGCAGTCTGGACATGAGGTAGGTGGCGAACCCACTTGGTTCCTTTTGGGTTAACATAGTTCAAGAGGCATTGGCGAACAGTTCTGATTCTGAGCTCAGGCTGTCTATTGGTCTGGTGATGATAAGCCGCAGCCACGCCGAGACCAACATTAAGATTCGCCATAAGCTGTGTCCAAAAGCGTGAGGTAAACATCGGGTCTCTGTCAGAGACTAGGGAGGTAGGGAAACCATGAATGGAGAAAACTCGCTCAATGAGGGTATGTGCTGTTTCGATAGCTGTGATGTTCTGGGAGACTGGTTTAAGGTAGGTAAAGGCACTGAATCGATCCAAGACAACCAGGATGAGTTCAAGCTTGGAATCACTAGGGAAGGGTCCTGCAAAGTCAATTACAAGGGACGAGAATGCCGGCTTAGGGACAGGGAGGGGTGTGACTGATCCTTCAGGGACAGAGGTAGATTGCTTGTTGAGCTGGCATAGGTGGCATCTGCGGACATAGTCTTTAAAATCGTTCCTCATGGAGAGCCAGTAGAAGTGTCTTGAAGCATATTCAAAACATTTCTGCCAACCCATATGTGCCATTTGTTCATGGGTGATGTGCACAATTTCGCTTCTGATGTTAGCACCTTGATAGCTTGATTCATAGGGGGCATAAGGACAGTCGCTACTGTCATCCTTCCCCTTTCTGACGAGAACTCCATCATATATGAGCCAGTCAAGGTGGTCCATAGCCTTAGTAACTACCTCTAGGAGAGGGTCCTTCTGGGTAGCATTTCGAATGCGGGAGTACCACTTTCCTTTCATGTAGTTGGTAAGCTGAAAAGCGCGAAGATCAAGCTGTGAAGCGGGCTGATCAAAGAAGCAGTCCTGATAGTCGACAGGTGCCTCTGGGGTAGGTAGATCCCATCCTTGGTTGATATCCAGTATTTCTCTTTCTTTTCCTTTATCAATAACTGTATGAAAGACTGGGTTGCTATCATCATCCTGGAGGCGAGGAGGAACAGCCCATCTTTATTCTGCTCTGCGCTTGGGATGATGAGGGGAGACAAAGTTGGAGGAAGAGTAGAGAGGGAAGGGTCCTGGAATATCGCGAGATCCTGAGGGAAAGTATCCTGTATTCTTTCCATTCATGTGGGTTTGGCATTCGTCCCAGACACAGGCAGTCCAGTGCATGGCTCTGTGTCTATTAGATTCAAGAAATCGGTCCAGTTTATTGACTGGGGGTCGATGAGGGACTGGCGTTGGCTGAGGGTCAGGTTCAGTAGGTGTGCTGCTGGGGGCGATATTCCCGGAGGTGGTGACTGCAAGGAATTCCAATTGGGTGATAGAATCATGGATTCATTTAAAGCAGTTGGTGATAGCATCTGGATGCAGTGGTTGGTCCATATCTTCTGAAGTACTGTTAATTCTCGACGCAAGGCCTGATAGTTGAGCTTTAGCTCGCTCAATAAGTACTGTGGCCTGGGATAGCTCCTGAGGGTTGCTGAGATAGGAGTAGGTCTCGACAATTTCACAACCTTGTATGGCATTGGTTGCAAGCTCGAGGGTATCTGCTGCTTTATCCATGGCTTGTTCAACAGGATCTGAGTAGTGACTCGCTTCTTGGGAGCTGGAGGGGTTTGAGCTGGTGCCATGATGTGAGTTCCACATGGAGTGGTGTTCAGGGGTAAGAATGCAAGAGGGTACTTGAAGAGTGAGGGCAGAAGAAGGGTCTAAGGCATGGGCGATGTTGAGGTAGTGTCTTGACCCACTGTTCATGGCGGAGGAGGGGGTCTTTATAGACTTCTTCTCTGTAGGGCCTTCGAGTATTTGGTCTTCTTCAGCAGGGGTGTCTTCATAGATACTTGATAGTGCATCTGCAAGGACATTGTCTTTCCCAGGTCTGTGTATGATATCGAAATCATAAGATTGCAGGAACATGCGTCATCTAGTTTGGCGGTAAGGTAGGTCAGTCTGCTTTAGGAAAAAGGATAGTGCCTTGTTGTGTGATACAACAGTGAACTTGGTGCCATATAGAATCGGATGGAATGCCTCAATGGCATCCACAATCGCTAAAAGTTCCAATTCTTGTACAGGGTAGTGCAGCTGACTTGTTGCAAACTTTCTGCTGTGGAATGCGGCAGGGTAAGCTTTTTCTGGGGAGGGCCCTTGGCCAACACTTGCTCCTGATCCAACCTTAGAGGCGTCAGTAATGAGGTATATTGGATCAGCTGATGTCTCATATGAGATGGGGCAGAGCCGAATTGTCTCCTTGGCCAGGCGCTTAACCTGTTTGAAGGCTTCCTTATGCATGGGTCGTCATTCAAACACATCTTGGGAAATTAGGACTGAGAGGGGTGCAGTGGTGGAGGCAAGGTGTGGAAGGAACTGTCCATGATATATCACAACTCCAATTAAGGCCTGAACGTCCTTTTTCGAGTTTGGTGTGGGCTAGTCTTGAATGGATCGAATTTTTTCAGGGTTTGCATGAATTCCTTTCTCATCTATAACATGTCCTAGGAGTGAGAGCTTGGTGGCGAAGAATTTGCACTTGGCTGGTGATGCTTTGATTTGATGCTGCTTCAGTCTTTCCAAGACTGATCTGATGTGCGAAATGTGGTCCTCAACTGATTCTGAGTATATGGTAATGTCATCCATGTATGCCCAAACGAATTTTCCAATAAATCCGTCTAGGACAAACTCTATAACTCTCATAGCTGTAGCAGGGGCGTTGGCATCTCCTTGCAGCATAACTCTGCATTCAAAGGATCCTAAAGGTGTCTTGATGGTGTTGTATTTCTCATCGCTGGGGAGAACTCGAATTTGAAATTACCAGTTTGCTAGGTCTATAGTGGATCTGAACTTTGCTCTGGCAACAGTTCTGAGTATCATGGCTTGGTTGGGAATCGCTCCATGGTCCTTGATAGTAATATCATTCCTAGGTACAAGGTCTGCGAGCAGTCTGATTTCGCCATTGGGTTTCACCTTTGGGAATATGTTGACTGGGTTGTGTGCCTTGCTTGGGTAAATGATTCCTTTAGCTTTCCAGTCCTCGATCAATGCTCTATGTGCTGGCATGATCTTGTCAGGTAATGTGAAGAATCTCAGATTATGGTCCGAAATTGTGTCTTTCAGCTGGATGTGGTGGTTGACATCTCTCAAGGGTGGTAATTCCGCTGTCTTCTTGCCAGGGAATACTGTAGGAAACTCGGAAATGAAGTCAGGTGCATCTGCTTCATTCATTGCTGAAAATCGTGCATGGGTTGCTTTCTTGCAGGTCAAGGTGATTCCTTTGTCAGGGAAGGTGATAATAGATTTTCCGCAATCTATAACAGCATAGTGTGCAGTAAGGTAAGTTATTCCTAGGAAGATATCATAGTTGTCCAGGGAACAGACTAGGGCTTCATAGATATCGCCGCTTTCTTTGTCAATCAGTATGACAGGCGTTGCAACATAGTTGATTGCTGATCGTGATCCTTTAACTGCCATCTTCAGGTTGATAGGGGTCTCAAGGTCTCTGTTAGGGATTTGGTGGGTGGTGACAAACTTTCCTGATATCAAGTTGTCTCCTGTGGTTCCTGTATTGAATAGTGCCTTTGCTTTGTGGCCATTGACTGTGATGTATGCTTCGAGGGCTTGGTATTGAGTTCCACTAGGTCCTGCATAGTTTGTGGTAACTGTGACTGATTCCTTCACATGAGGATCGTCTTCTTGGGTGTGGTATGTTCTCCAGACCTTATGGGGTCTCCTGGTACCTCCAGGGCCTCCAGTTCCTCGCTGCCGGGTGCTCCTATGCTTCTTCTTCTCAAAGCAGTTATCAGAGTAGTGTCCATGTTTTCCATAATAGTAACAGTCATTGTCTCTTCTGCGCCGATCCTCCTCAGCCTGGGATACTCTTGGATGCTGAGAGGTATTGTTGGAGAACCTTGGTTGATTTCGCTGGGTGTTGTTCTGGGGGCGCTTGGGTGCTTTTTGGGAAACTGCATTAGAGGTTGCATTTCCTTGACGATTTCCATAGAGTCCTGTAGAGTGGGCAATTGCATCTCGCTTTTCTGCTATCTCCACTAGTTGGTCAAAGGAGGTATATGAAGTGATGTGTGGCTTCACTTGTCGCTTGAGTTTGATATCCATGGCATCTAGGAGTCTCTGCTTCGCTGAATAGTCCGAAATTGTTCCTGGGGGGAGACTGTCTCTCAAGGTTTCAAGTCTGATTACAGTATCGGTAATCTGTGCTGTTTTTCCGCCGGTAGTTTGCTTGACTTGTAGCCACTGTTCATAGATAGTATCAGTGGATGTGGAAGGAAGGAAGTAGGCCTCCAATTTCTGTTTTAGTCCACCAACTGTGTGGTCTCCTTGGGAAGCTTCATATTGGGTAAATATATCAAGGGCTTTCTCTCTACAATAGGCTCTATAGTATTGCAGGACTTCAGGGGCATCGTCAGTTATGCCAAAGCTGGCGATGTATCGATGGACTATGTTGAACCATGAGTTGATTCTCAATGGGTCTTGATCTTTTCCTTCTCCTGTGAATGTAAATAGTGCTGGCCATTTAGGATGATTATTTCCCTCAGGGGGGCTGACATGGCTATGGGTGCAGAGCTTGGATTCCTTGGTGGACTTGGTGGACTAGGTGGTCTTGGTGGACTAGGTAAATCGTCTGGTGCTGGGCTTGGTTCTCTTGGTTCTCTTGGTAGACTAGGTGGTCTATGTGGTGAAGCTGGGGGTGCAGGTCCTGGAGCGTCCTCTTGACCGGAATCTGATTCTGATTCTGAACTTGGTTCTTTCTTGGATTGGCCTTCTTGGTGGAGCTGTTCTTGGACTTGTTCTTGGACTTGGGCTTGGTCTTGGACTTGGTCTGGAGCTTGGGCTTGGTCTTCTTCTTCGCTGCTGCTGCTATCTACTAAAGATAGTTCTGAGTCCTCAAATTGTGGTGCAGGCAGGGGTACTGGCGCTTGACTTTGAGGTCCTGAGGAGGATGCTACCGATCCTCTAGTGCAGTACCTTCTACTATCTCTTGGAAGCGAAATGGTTGCTAGCTATGGTGAGCTTGTCTTGCCAGGAGTCCGCTCAAGGCCTTCTTGGAAACAGGGAGGTGTACTAGTACTGCAGGGTCAGGGTTGGCGAAGGGTGATCAGTCCTCTGCCGAAGATCAAAGGTATACTTGAGTCTAGGTCAAAAAATGTAACCTACTCCCAACTATCTCGAGAATCCCAGAGGGACCCTGAAGATACTATTAGGATAGGGGGAGAAGCGTCGATGGATAGTTCTTCAATAGACAAGGTAAAAGGTATGGAACTAATAGAGTGACTGTTCAACTTGTAGTATTAAAGATGATAGTCCTGTGAGGCTTGAGAGTCCGAATCCTTAAGGGATTGCAGGCTCTTTAAATATAAAATATTGTAGCTAGGAAAGCAAAACAAAAGCGCAAACATCCTGTCCAACAAACATGCTAACAGAGGCAGCATACCAAGGTAACCATTTTCCAAAAACAGAGGGTTAAAAGCGACAGGATGGAGCTAACAAAACAAGTAATGGAATCTAAACAGGAAGGAACAAGAGATCGCTACTACTATACAAATCCAGTAGGTATAGCAGGAGGATAGCGATACCCCAATGGGTAGAAGCAAGGAGGGGTAGTAGTAGTAAGTGAAACAAGTAAAGAATAACCAGTTAGGAAGTCATAACCAATAGGAAGGGACAACCAAATAGTAGCGCTTATCAGGTATAAACCCAAATAAGTAATAACCAACATCAAGTCAGTAGTAATAGTAAAAACATAATAGGATTCCGTTACAACCTCCATGGGAGTTCCTCACCTTTGATAGGGATATTAGCTAGCTGGAGTACCTAAGAAGTGCTGTCTTGTATCAATACTTGGAATTTGCCTAGGGCGGTCAGTAACTACTTCTTTCAATATCCAAAGCTATAATATTGCTGCAGGATCATGGGGACCTGAAAGGTGTTACTTTACTACTTACAAGTCCACATTTTCATTATTCTTTAGTCTACAGTCATGTTTGTCCACCCGTCATAATGGGCACCTACAGTCACCTTCATAAACCTGCTAAGTCTCTTAAATACTCTATAACACTTTTCAATCATTAGAGTACAATTTGGCATTTCGTGTAATATTAAAGTGGAGTAGGTAACACCCTACGATATTACAGGTAATCAGTATGGTAGGAATACTGGGTCATGTTATGGCCCGCTTATCTTCGGAAATCTGCATAATGCCACTTTGCAATCATGAACTGATCTATATTACTAACCAAGTGTTGACTGTAGATTCCGCAATATTGTAACAGTTAGTTACTATAATATATCAAGCCTGGCAGCTTCTACACTGTTTACCAAGTTTCGAGAACACTCTGCACTTAGCCAACCTAACTAGGTGACCAGTTTAACCACAGTAGCGGATTACCATATCTAACAGGGTTACCCTACTTAAAGTTTGTTCCTGGTTACCAAGCTTAGTGGACTTGTTCAACCTAACTGGAGCTGCAGGTTACCTTGCCCAACTGAGTTCTTCTCTGTAAGTGGGCATCAGTGGTACCCTAACTAGCAGGTTTGCCCTACCTAACTTGTTATTCAACTACGTTTTCTGTCTTGGTACCTCAACTTGTCAATCAACTTTCACCGGCCTCTTGTGCAATTAATCAGTAGGCCCTTTGGGGTCCTGACTTACCGAAGTTCTTCCTGCTATACCAACTGGTATGTCAAAGTGTTGGAGGGGGGTTAATCAAAGCGATCAGCATTTAGAGGTTTTCTTCACAATTGTCCTAAATGTTTAAATCACAATTTCATGTGGAAGGTTACCCGGCATAGATATCTGAGAAATGTGCATCAATAGATACTTCCTTCTAATCGTGCGTCTTTAGCCCCCAACCCTCGCATTTTTGCCCTCAGGATGATTCAATTGCACATCATACTAGTCTAGTACTAAATACAATATTTGAGTTACAAAATATGCAGCTTACATGTAATAAGTATTTGAAAGTTGGAAAGAACCAATACACCCATATTACAACATTTCCTGTTTTTAACCAACCTCGTACAGACAAGAGCATACTCTGTGTCATAAAATAAGCTCAGACTCGAAATCCATTTACCAAAACTATATTAATGTTCCCAATCTGCAAGGTATTTATAGGTTTTATGAAATGAGCTGGATGCTGTTTTGATTTTCGTATTAGTTTCTTCATTTGTTAAATGAGAAGATGCTTATTCAGCTTTGTAATATTGCACTCGAATCTGACAAATACCCTTGTCTTCTACCACTATAAAACTGACCTATTGTGTATACTGGGGGCACCCCCTCCAGCAGGTATCAATATTACGATTATTTATTTTCCTCTTCACCAAACAGCCTATTCCAGGCAACCAGATATAAACATAATTAAAGTCTTCAAGGCAGCTTACCGATACCAGCATGCAGAATACATAGTGAAAAGATTCATTTGTATGGCGAAACTCCAAAGAAAACCATATCCAGTAAATTTCCCTTATTGCTATTGCATGGCATAGCTTCATTCAAGAAACGATTCTAAATATATGGTAACAAGGCTAACCATATTCTACATACAACCCCAGTTTCTCTCATATCACAATCATTCATTAAACAAGAAGACTTTATTATGCATACCAGTGAGGTTGTTTACGTAGTTTTCCATAACTGTCATAACTTGGCCACTTAACGTAGTCTAAAACCTGGACAAACATTTCAAATTTTCATTCCAAATACCTAGTATTGAGAAGAGGCTTATGGTGTATCTGCTATAGAGTTTTCATCAAATGTGGTACTCCCAAATTCAGTAGCCATGATGAAGTACGAAATTCAAAATGGCCTTCAAAAATGACCTACAATCGACCTCAACAGTCCCATGCTCTCCTCTGATACTATTGAAAACCAGGGCAAAGATGAACCCTCCAAGTGCCAAACCTCTACTCCTCCACCACTCATTATCACTCTTGCAACTGCTAATGAATACATTATTTAGCTTCACAGCTTTTACCAATCTTGTGTTATTACTCATCTACCAAATCCAGAGTCCAAGATTCCTAACTTTGGACTTGTGGTATCGAAGTTCATTAGTCAGCCATTAAAAATAAAGAAGTCTTTACTCAAGTTTATTTCCGATTCAATAAGGTCTAGTTCGGCAACGACAATTCAGTTCCGTTCCTCCATAGAAATGACAGTTCGTGTTCCATTTCGAAATGGAAGGACTGTACTGGTGTTCGGCAAACTTGAAGCATGGCAACCGTTCTATTTCCTAACAGAGTAGCTTGGCAATTAAAAAATAATAGCAAAAATAATAGCCCTGTATATAGCAATAAAATTATATATTCTGTAAGTTTAACTTAATATATCAAATGATAACTTTACCTATATTGACAGAATAACAAATCAACAACACAGTGGCTACCAACTTGAATATGGAGAAGAATTCCTACCATGCTGCAACTATCCACAGACGCAGGCAGATTGAAATTGATGCAGCTGTTTATAGCCATCTTTTCCTCTCAAAGCATCTAGTTCATATGTCTATTCGTACTGGTACGCTTTATACACAAGTAATCATCTCTTCGTCTCCACGCTCGGCGATGGAGGTAATTCGAATGCCAATTACCACACTGCTGGATTTGCATAATGGGGTTGTTGAGTATGGACTACTTGGACCAACACTGATATTAGGAGTTGAGGAGCAGCTAGTGACCTTCTCATAAATGATTGGACATGGAGCATCCATTCGGGAGGCCCAGGAGCATTTCCAATAAAGTGGGGATACAATTTCACAGTAAGATATACTATTTGTAGCAGTAGTATTATTGAATAGTCTCTACTTGACTCAAATAATTCCAATCATCAAATAGTCAGTTCCATCGAGTCTTAAAGGATTTTCTGCATTTATATGAGGCTTTTGTTCGCCCTCCGCCTAATAATACGCCAGAACAAATACAAAAAGATTAGGGAAAAATGTCCTACTTCAGAGATATCCACAGCGCAATTGATGGGACTCATATCCTAGCACATGTTCAAGCGCATTAACAGGGACCATACGGCAATGGCAAGGGTACAATTTCGCAAAATGTTCTTGCTGGGTGTAGGCTAGATATGTACTTCATCTACGTTTGTCGTGGGTGGGAGGGTTGAGCCAATGATGCTCGTGTTCTTAAAAATGCCGAACTGAATAGTTTTCCAAGATATGAGGGCACAACATATCTTGCAGATGCAGGCAATGGCCTTCGAACTGGCTTTCTAAACCTCTATCGTACAGTTCGATATCATCTTCACGAACAAACCCAAGCACAATTATTTCCAAATCCCAAGCAGCAGCTTTTTAATCTGCAACATGCTGAACTACGCAATATAATAGAATATATCTTTGGTGTCCTGCGGCGACGGTTTCATATTCTCAATGCCCAACCTGAGTATGATTTGAAGACTCAAGCACAGTTGGCATTAGTTGTTTGTGCCCAGACTAATTTTATTCGCCATCGTATTAATGGTGAAGATGACGAGTTTTATATCGAGACGGATGTCCCAATGGGAAACAGTGTGTATGATGTAGATTTCAATCCAGTTTCTGAGGATGAAGGGGAAAGGGGAATTGGCCGGTCACAAGACAAGAGAGATTTGGTGCTGGAACGGGACAGACGAGCTACTAAAATGTTGAATGACTATATACAATACCAGAATAACAGAAGTCAAAACTAGTTACCCTTGATCGTTCAGCCTTGATGGTGTGAAATTTCCCTTCTGAGCCATTGGTCTTCATCCTCCGCCCGATCCAATGCTGGAAATATCTCTGTCTTACTCGCATTTTCTACAAGCTCATATCCAATTATGATATCTTAAGTACACCATCCAGGTCTACCATAATAGGTTTCAAGAAATTTGGAGACTGCTTGGTAACTGCAGACATAACAGAGGCAGTAGGAAGTGAAGCAGAAACCATGCTTTCGATTGCGAGGACAAGGCATTCTGTGGCACTCTCAGAGCTTTGTCGAATCTGACCTAATGGTCTAACCAGTTGGCCATCGATGCCTTTTATTCTTTTATGCTGTAGGGGACTGTCAGTAGCCTTAGGAGAAGGGAAAAGTGGACGCAAACTGGGACGACCGTGACCAAGTAGGTCTGCGTCAACTGAGGCCGAGGGCCGAAGTCCAGGATATATAGCCTGGCGTCCAGTGGCCTCAGCGCCTGTCAAGATTTCTGCCAACTCAGCTGCATTTGGAATAGGCTTATCCCTGAACTCCTGAAAGGCTAGCTGCTTCTTAATCTCCATATCCCACACTTCAACTGGTGCTGTAACAGCACCAGTAGTAGCATCAAACCCAAACTCACTCATCTCCTTCAACCTTGTCCAGACCTTCCATTTCCTCTTCAACATTTCCAATTTGCCTTGACATTTTTCTCCTGTGACAGGAATTCCCATACTAGTCATTCTTTGAACTTCCTCAGCGATTCCATGCCTCACATCCATCTCAAAGCCATTGTCAGATCTTTTTCCTCCTCGAATAGTTTTGACTAGCTCACGGAGCAGGGTAGTGGTCATTACCGGAGACCATTCAATTGGGCATGTGTGCTGCCTTCTGGGCTTCAAGGTTCTGTCTGCAAAGGATAAAGGAATATCGTAGGTCTGAGTCTCAACAAACTCAATCGGACCTTAGCTGCTTCTCAACATTGTAGTAAGGGCTGGCTCGACTGGTATTGGGTGGCTTGCTAGACTGAATCTCTGGCTAATCAGAGGTAGGTTAAATGACATAGTCGACAGTTAGGCTTACCTGTCACTAGTGGAATCCTCCATCTGGTATCTCACCATCGGCAGCTGGCTTTGCTATTCAGGTTGGTTTGTTGATTGGGGATGCATTGTGGTTGTTGTACGGAGAAAACTTTCAGTTAACTCAGAAATAATAGCTGTTAACGAATGTTTGAGGTGGCAATAACCGTTCCTCCACACACAACTATATCGAAACTGAACAGTTGACCCGCCTTCTGTTCCCGCTAAACAGGGCCTTAATCTTTCAGTTACTAATTTGATTTTTAGGTATCGGACAAGTTGACAAACAACTCTATCAACACTCTACTAATATTTTTGTCCTGCACTTCAAGGCCCATAACTCATGCGCTATTGACTTTGTCCTCCTATTCTAATAGGCCTCGACAACCAGTAGAAGTTACCTCACATTTCGTGACTGAGAATGGTGTCTACATGGTAAGTTGTGTGGATAGCAGTTGTTGGGAAGACAATAGTGGGAACTCGGATGAGGAATTGCATTTCACCTGTGTGCCTACTATGTGGAAAACTGGTGGTATCAATCAACCCTTTGAGCAGCTGTGATGTAAGATTTTAGGATGCAATTGGGAGAAAATCCATGACATTCAATATACTTTGTCTATGAACAGGGGTTAGAAATATCACAATTTGCATCTGATCCGAAAACCCCCAAAATCTGGGACAGTGAGGACTATTTATATGTAGCTCACACAAATCTTGAAATATTGTCTGTGACAGCGATTAATCCAGGAAACTGAGGCCCGGGTCAACGCGGTGCGACTGTACACACCATCAATACAATAACCTAGATCTCAATGTAACCTGAAAATACCATATAACTGAATTGACATTATTTTGTTTGTAACCTTTTTTTTTCTTCTCTTTTTCTCAATATTCTAAGAGCTCGGCAGTAGCCCTACTATTTCTTATCAACATAATAGTGGAATAGGCAATTGGTCCCTCTTGGATGAGATATTTGGTGGTGGGGACGGCTGGGGGATCTCCCTTCGCCCTAATGGGTGAGGGAAGTTCCGGAAAAGACTGTATAGGGCGACACAAGGTCGTCCCTTCTTGTCTTTCATTCCTTCTTGGCGGGCTTGTTCAGAAAATGGCCGGACAGGACGGACTGCCCCGTTGCCAACACTGGATAGCTGTTACGGCAATTCTGCCTTACCATCAGCGGACCGCTCCTTTCTTCTACTCGAGCACTTGACCCCACTTTTCCTTAGCGCTTAAGAATATTAGCTATCAACCATCCTCAATAACCACATACCTCCGACTTTGCCTGATAATAGTGGACGATGTCTCAATATGCCACCACTGATAGTAACATCTGCTCCAATAATACGAACTCTTTCAATAACGTGTGGAAAAATTATACCATCGCCGAGGATCGGTCTCAACTCCTAACCTGGTTATCAACCTTGGAGCCCCGGCTACGCCATCGGGATGTTCAAGAGCGCCGTGTGGACAATGTCAGGGAATGGCTGATTGGGACTGCGGAATTCAGAAGATGGTGCGGCTTGGATGGGGAAGGTGAATCTGATTACGCTATTCTGTTTTGCTATGGTGACCCGGGGGTCGGCAAGACATTTACCAGGTAACAGAGACCGTTGACCGGGGAGAATCGGGTGCTCGTGCTAACAAGCTGCGATGGCAGTTCGCTAGTAGTAGACAGGCTGTGCGATCGGGCCAAAAGACAAAACACCATCGTTACATGCTTTTACTTTGACTTCGAGGCGCGGAAGGAGCAGTCTGCGACCAATATGCTGGGTTCCTTGCTAAAACAGATGGTTAGTGGAATGGAGAGGATTCCGGAGGAAATATCGCGGGCCTTTCAAGAGCAGAAAAGCGCCATTGGGGGACGTGAGCCGCAACTCGCTGATATCGTCAAGATGCTACAAGCCATCACGCCCTCACAGCCCACGTTTATATGTGTTGATGCTCTAGACGAATGTGCTTGGATGGAACGAGTCAGGCTCCTTGATTCACTGGAACAAATCCTTGAAAAGTCACCGGGCACTCGAATATTCGTGACTGGAAGGCCGTATATTCGGGCTGACATCGAAAAGCGCCTTTCTGGGCGAGTGATTAGTGTATCAGTTGGTCCTAGCAGAGCCGATATCACCATATACCTTCGTTCTAGACTGGACGAGGACGAGACGCCAGATGCCATGGACGAGAGCTTAGAGGCAGACATTCTGTCGAAGATTCCCGAAAATGCATCACAAATGTACGTAGGGACAATGATGCTAAGAGCTCCACCCCACGTCATGCGCTGATGCATGTGTTTAGGTTTCTACTCGTTTCTTTAACTATCCAGTCAATCTTGCATGAATCAACAATATATCGGAGACGGGAAAGACTGAGAAAAATGACAGGTGGACTGGGATTGGGAGATGCTTACAGTGCGACAATAGAGCGGATTTGGGCACAGGATGGAGATAAACCGAGACTCGGCATGGCAGCTTTGATGTGGATTAGTCATGCCGAACGACCATTGAGGGTGGATGAGCTACGCTTCGCCCTAGCGATCGAGCTCGGCTCTCGGGACCTCAATTCCGACAATGTCCCCTCGATGTCGACATTAGTAGGCTGCTGCCAAGGGCTTATCACTGTCGATAAGGAGGCATCAACCGTGCGATTGGTCCACTTTACTCTCCATGAGTATCTTTCCGCTCGCCCCGATTTTTTCAGTAGACCCCACGCGGCAATAGCTGAGATCTGCTTGACATATCTGAATTCCGAACGGGTCAAGGCCATTTCAGGGATTCTCTCTCCCGACCTCCTTGACGAGCCCTTCCTAGAATATTGTTCTGTACATTGGGGAGCGCATGCTAAAAAGGAGCTCTCGGACTGCACCAGATCACTTGCACTGGAGCTGTTCCGGGAATATAATTGCCACATATCTACTCAATTGCTTTTCTGGCAAATTCGGTACGGTAACAGCATATTCACAGAATCGGCTTTACAAAGGATGAGGTATCTGGCTCGTCGCGATTTTGCCCACAGTCTGTCGTTCAGTGGGCTACATGGTGCATCATTCTTCGGAATTTCTGAGGTCGTAGCTGCTTTGATAAAGATGGGATGTTGTGATATCAATCAAGGAGATTGTATAGGGCACACACCGCTTGCATGGGCTGCTCGAAATGGACATGACGAAGCAGTGAAGGTGCTACTCGGGTGCAAAGAGGTCAATCCCGGGAAGCCAGGTGTTGATGGCCTAGCTCCGCTCTCGTATGCGGCTGAGAACGGACATGAGGGAGTTGTGAAAATGCTGCTCGGGCGGGAAGAGGTCATCCCGGATAAGCCTGATTATACCGGTCGAACACCCTTTTCTTATGCTGCGGGAAGTGGACGTGAGGGAGTGGTGAAAATACTACTCACATCGGAAGAGGTCAGCCCCGATGGCCCAGATAAGTGCGGCCAAACTCCGCTCTCGCATGCTGCCCGGAATGGACATGAGGGGGTGGTGAAAATACTGCTCGGGCGGGAAGACGTCAACCCCCACATGCCGGATAATGCCGGCCGAACGCCACTTTCGTTGGCTGCTTGGTATGGATATCCGGGGGTCGTGAAAATGCTGCTCCGGAGTGAGGGGGTCAATCCCGACAAGCCAGATATGACTGGTCGAACCCCGCTCTCGTTTGCCGCTTCATGTGGATGTGACGGAGCGATGAAATTGTTACTGGGGTTGGAAGAGGTTAACCCAGAAAACCCAGATAAGGACGGTCGAACACCGCTCTCGTATGCCGCTAAGAATGGATATGATGGAGCAGTGAAAATACTACTCGGACGGGAAGAGGTCTGCCCCGATAGGCCCGATAACCACGGCCGAACACCGCTATCGTATGCCGCTGAGAATGGACATGAGAGGGTAGTGAAAACACTACTCGGGCGAGAAGAGGTCAACCCTGACACGCAAGACCATGACGGCCGAACGCCTCTCTCGCATGCCGTTGGGAAAGTGCAGGAGGAAGTGATGAAAATACTACTCGGACGGGAAGAGGTCAACCCCGACAGGCCAGATCGGGACGGCCGAACACCGCTTATGCTTGCTGCTGGCTGCTGTCCTAAGCGGGTCAAGGCACTGCTGCGGCCTGACGCCAATGCAAGCGATAGCGCGATTTGAGGTCCAGGAGATCCCACCCCCGGGAAACCACGGCCACTCTTTCCCTCTTGGAGTGCGTTGCTCTGGGAAGTTGTCTTCGGGCATCGCACTCTGCACGCCTAGGAAACCTCATCAGATATGGGTGCACACATATGTTGATCACACCCATCTGGAACCCCCTATTTAACTTCGACGAGCGAGAATTTATGGGTTACTAATCTCAGAGCATGGTAGTCTAGTCGTTGGGATAAACGGTTTTATTGTGAGAAGGTTCGGTTTGATACCTGGTAGTTATCACCCTATCTTATTTGATTCTCTTGCTGTAAATTCTCGCTTACACCCATTCCCTTTCCCAGTACTGTTTTTTTCTTCCCTTCCGATCCCTCCTGCTTCCGCCCTTGATTCATGATGGATAACGTGTGTATAGGGCGGGTTTTATTTTTACTTTTTTGATAGAAGAAAAGCGTTGTACGATAGCACAAGGGCTCTTGAGAAAATTTCTAGCAACTATAAAATGGCCCTATCTCAGATAGGAGACTGTTACCAGAAATGATATGGTGTAACAGATAGTATTACTATGATAACACACTTAGCGGATACGTTCTATAGATATGACTATGGAAGGTGGGAATCCTAGCAGACGGTTCCTCATGTTAGCCCCCAGTCCCACGAATCTGCGATCAATCTGGTATCATGAAACGAATCAGTATCATAAGCATAAATGCTTCAGGTCATGTCCGTTTTCAGCTTTCCCAGTTATCCCTATCCTAGGTACCGTATTATAAAATAGTGTTCGGGTACACCGCTATGGGAACTAGATCATGTCCTTTTTCAGCATGTATAGTTAGGCTAATATTAGCTACGAAGGCCGAATTTGGCTCCTAGCATTATGGGATAGTTTGCTGCCTCAATGGACTCCTTGGCGAGGGTGGTCCGAAAATGTCTTGCGTGTCTGAATCCTGCTCTATATCCGCAATGCTCCAATTGCATTCAAGGATCTCTGGCCAAGGAGGAACTTTATTATCCTACTCGCCCTGATCGTTTCGGTCAGCCTGTGACAATAATGTCTGGTTGTTTTTCAGTAACTGTTTTCATGATCGATGAAACTGGTCACCCGGGCATGGTCTGGTCCACAGTCGTGCGAAGGGAAAGCATGATGTAAAGATGCATTGTCCCAAGGTACTTTTCATATGTAGCAGCTTGTTTATAGTGCCGCCAACACTAACGATACTTTGTAGAGTTTGAGGTCATCATCCTGTCATGTTAGGTTTTAGTTTCAACTTTCAAGGTATCTTGCAGTGTACGCATCACTGGATATAACCTGGACAAAGTACCACTGGATACTGTCTTTCAAGTTTAAATTCACATTTCCTCCCAGTCAGAAACATAAAGTAGTTCAGGCACTTATTTAGTAGAATGGTTGTCTAATGTCTTAATTCATGTTGTCCACTAAACAGCTTTGGAATTTCAAGATAATTATGACTGGCACCTGTAAAAACTGCTGAGATTCTAAGCTCAGACCAGGATATGTTATATTCGGGCCAGTGAGAAATAAGAATTTAGTCCTAGTCACACTTATTCATCTGCCAATTTATGCCAACACTAACCTGCCCATTCTTTACGCCAAAAACTCGACCTCTACCATCTTACCGCACCTGAATTACGACTTCCTAGGGCCCCTACATCCGCCCACTGCAGTTCCCACTTGGATATCAACATAAAAATCTATCATATTATTATCATAACTGGGATAAGACCAGGAATCTTGGGAATATCGCGTATGAGGAATTAGCGGAAACAGCGGAGCACTAGGAAGTTAAACCCCAGAGCAGTTGCATGCATATCTCTGCATAAAAGGTTTTCTTCCAAACATGCTACTGAACTGCATCCAAAGCACCTGATCCCCCATCATACCAATGAATCCAGACCGATCCTAATACTGTAACCGAATAGGCTGAGTTCACAAGAGCTGAATTTCATATTTTTTATCAAAGTTTGTTGCTTGGAACAAGTTTTGACATTTAAACATTCTACTTGTAGCATTATAGAAGTACGAGGCTGGTGACAAAAATGGGGAGCAGAATGGCATTTAACCCCCCATACCATGCTCCTTCATACTTCCATCTGATATATTTGGAGGCTGTAAAAAAAAATTGAAAAATTCATGGAACGGTCTAAAACCCTCTCATATATCCTCCCTTGTGCTCACAGATTATTGAAGAATTGTTGGGTACTTTGGCACCCAATATGGCAGAGTTGAAGTTGAAAAAAGCGCCAAGCCTGGCTATCTCCCATATAAAATGGTCACAGATTGTGTGAAAACCAATATACTATCCATTGCTCTCCTGATAATTCCTCAGCCAATTAAGATACAGAGTTCTACACAGTTGGAAAGTAAAGCTCATGGGATTGCTCCACAAATAGATAAAGATTTTGTTTGGATCGCTTCACTGCATCAATGGTTTGCAAGTCATAAATATGGCTGTTTTCAGTGGAAAACCCTTATACTGCTCACCATTTTTGTCACCATGCTCGTACAGACATCACTAGCAGGGCCCATTTGCCGAGCATTAGTATGGATTCTTCACCGCTTGGGTATACTGGTCCTCGCCGTTATTCTGGCCAGCCTATTACTTCCCTGCAAAACAGGGCCCTTTGGATATTCGAATTTTCACTTTATTTGAGCGCTGGGGGTGAAGAACGGTAATAGCAAGTCTGACACTTGGACGCGAATGAAATATTGGGAGGCAGTGACATTGATATCCCTGCTGTAACCGTGGGTTTTGGTTGTCACTCCTCCTCAATCTTTGACTGGGCTTTATTAGACGCCTCACGGGTATCTGCCTGACTGCAGAACCTACCCCGCTTTCATTTAAGAAATTCTTCACCAAACATACAACCACTCCCCTACAATAACTCACATAGTAGAGAGCGGGAAATGTCTCAATATCGCATGAATAATAGCGCCAATTCTTTTAACACAAACTCCTTTAATGTGTGCAACTATACTGTTGCCGACAATCGGTCAGAACTCCTGGCCTGGCTATCACCCCTTGAGCCCAAGCTACGCCATCGGGACATCCAAGAGCGCCGCGTCGACAACGTGGGCGAATGGCTCATGCAAACTGAAGAATTTAGAAGCTGGCATGATGGGAATGGGGCGGGTGAAGGTGATAAGCAAGTCTTGTTTGGCTATGGAGGTCCGGGGGTCGGCAAGACATTTATCAGGTAACGATAATTACTCTCGGGAGAGGAATGAAAGAGCCAGCGCTGACAAGGTACCATATAAGCTCCCTGGTAGTGGACAAGTTGTGCGATAAGGCCAGGGGGCGAAACACTGCCGTTACGTGCTTCTACTTGGACTTCGCAGCCCGAAAAGAGCACACTGTGACCGGTATTCTAGGCTCCTTGCTGAGACAGGTTGTTGGAGGAATGGTGAATATTCCAGAGAAGGTATCACGAGCCTTTGAAGAGCAGAAAATGGCCATTGGTGGACGGGGACTACGACTTCCGGATCTCGTGGAGATGCTACAGAACATGACATTCGGACGCCGAACATTCGTATGCATAGACGCTCTGGACGAATGTGCGGCCGTGCACCGGGTCAAGCTCCTTGACTCACTGAAACAAATCCTCGAGAAGTCTCCAGGAACCCGAATATTCATTATTGGAAGGCCTCATATTCGGGCTGATGTCGAAAAGCGCCTTGCTGGACGAGTGATAAGCGTCTCTGTAAGTCCTAGCAAAGACGACATCGCCGAATATCTTCGTGTTAGACTAGACGAGGACGAAACACCGGAGGCGATGGATGAGAGTCTGGTAGCAGACATTCTGGAGAAGATTCCAGAAAATACGTCCGGGATGTACGTAGGAGCAATGATACTGGGAATTCCGGCCACACTATCGACTAATATGTGTGCATCTAGGTTTCTGCTAGTTTCCCTAAATATCGAGGCAATCTTGCATGAATCAACAATCTACCGGAGACGCGAAAAGCTAAGCAAAATGGCCGGTGGGTTGGAGTTGAAAAATGTTTATGGAGCGACGATAGAACGGATAAAGGCGCAGGACGGGGATAAATCGAGGCTCGGGATGGCAGCGTTGATGTGGATTAGTCATGCGGAACGGCCCTTGAAGGCGGACGAGCTCTGCCACGCCCTGGCAGTTGAGCTAGGATCCACGAATTTCAATGCCGGCAATGTCCCTTTAATGTCGACATTGATTGGCTGCTGTCAAGGGCTGATTACGGTAGATAAGGAGGCATCAACCGTGCGACTGATCCACTTCACTCTCCAGGAGTATCTTTCCACTCATCCAGATATTTTCAGTAGACCTCACTCGGCGATCGCGGAGATCTGCTTAACCTATCTAAGTTCCGAGCAGGTCAAGGCCCTTTCAGCTGACCCCTCTCCCGACATGTTAACCACGCCTCTCCTAAAATATTGTTCGGTATACTGGGGAGTACATGCAAAAAAGGAACTCTCGGACTGCGCAAGAGGACTTGCCCTCAAGCTGCTTCTGGGGTGCGATGGCCACATATCCTCCAAATTAGTTTTATGGCAAGCACGGTATGGGGACCACATATCAATAGAATCGCCTCCAGAATGGTGCAAGAATGTAGCTCGTGAGCATTTCGGCACAAGCTTTTCGTTCAGTGGACTACACTATGCATCGTTCTTCGGAATTGTTGAAGTAGTAGCTGCTTTGATAAATATGGGATGTTATGGTATCAATGAGGGTGATTTTCGTGGGTATACGCCGCTAGAATGGGCTGCTCAGAATGGACATGAGGAAGTGGTGAAAATACTGCTCGGGCAGAAAGAGGTCAACCCCGACAGCCCAGATAATTACGGCCGAACGCCGCTCACACGGGCCGCTCGGAGTGGACATGAGGAAGTGGTTAAAATACTACTCGGACGAGAAGAGGTCAATCCCGACAAGCCGGATAATGGTGGCCAGACACCGCTCTCGCATGCTTCTTGGGATGGACATGAGGGAGTAGTGAAGATACTACTTGCACGAGAAGAGGTCAGCCCCGACAAGCCGGATAATGGCGGCCGAACGCCTCTCTCGCGGGTTGCTGAGTATGGACGTGAGGGAGTGGTTAAAATACTGCTGGGGCAGAAAGAGGTCAACCCTGACAACCCAGATAATTACAGCCGAACGCCACTCTCACGGGCTGCTCAGAATGGACATGAGGAAGTAGTTAAAATACTACTCGCACGAGATGGGGTCAGCCCCGACAAGCCGGATTATAGCGGCCGGACACCGCTCTCGTATGCTGCTTGGGGTGGACACGAGGGAGTTGTGAAGATACTACTCGTACGGGAAGAGGTCAATCCCGACAAGCCAGATAATGGCGGCCGGACACCGCTCTCGCGGGCCGCTGAGTATGGACGTGAGGGAGTGGTTAAAATACTACTCGGGCAGGAAAAGGTCAATCCCAGCAAGACGGATAATGACAGCCGAACGCCGCTCTCGTGGGCTGCTGAGGATGGACATGAGGGAGTGGTGAAAATGCTACTCGTGCGAGAAGATGTCAACCCTGACAAGCCGGATAATGGCGGCCGGACGCCGCTCTCGCGGGCTGCTGAGTATGGGCGTGAGGGAGTGGTGAAAATACTACTCAGGCAGAAAGAGGTCGACCCTGACAACCCAGATAATTACAGCCGAACGCCACTCTCACGGGCTGCTCAGAATGGACATGGGGAAGTGGTTAAATCACTACTCGCACGAGAAGAGGTCAGCCCCGACAACCCAGATAATTACGGCCGGACGCCCCTCTCATGGGCTGCTGTGTACGGATATGAGGAAGTGGTCAAAATACTACTCGGGCAGAAAGAGGTCAACCCCGACAGCCCAGATAATTATGGCCGAACGGCGCTCTCACGGGCTTCTGGGTATGGACATGAGGGAGTGGCGAAGATACTACTCGCACGAGAGGTCAACCCCGACATGCCGGATCATGACGGCCGGGCGCCGCTCTCATGGGCTGCTGAGTTTGGACGTGGGGGGGTGGTGAAACTACTGCTCGCACGAGAAGAGGTCAGCCCCGACAACCCAGATAATGGCGGCCGGACACCGCTCTTGTATGCTGCCTGGGATGGATACGAAGGAGCGGTGAAAATACTACTCGCACGGGAAAAGGTCGACCCCGACAAGCCGGATATTAGCGGCCGGACGCCGCTCTCATGGGCTGCTGAGTTTGGACGTGAGGGAGTGGTGAAAATGCTACTCGCACGAGAAGAGGTCAACCCCGACAAGCCAGATAATAGCGGCCAAACACCGCTCTCGTGGGCTGCTGAGTTTGGACGCGAGGGAGTGGTGAAAATACTACTCCGGCGGGAAGAGGTCAACCCCGACTTGCCAGATAATGGTGGCCAAACGCCACTGCTGCTCGCTTCCAAGCGCGGCCATAATAATGTAGTAGTCTTGCTACAGCCTCACGCAGCGGTAACCTACCGCACGGTTTGAGATCTAGGGGACCCACCTCCTTCGTGGAAATCATCGCCAGTCTTTCCTCCCCCGAGCATGTTGCCCATGACAGCTATCCTTGGATATCACCCTTTGCACATGAAGGAAGTCTCGTGCGATAGAGGCGCAAATATATCTTATCGCACCCATCCTACCACACCCCCCTCACTTATTCGAGTTTGGATTTATGAGCGCCCGTTCAGAGAGTGCAGTAGAGTCTGGTCTTTATTGTGGGGAGGTTCGGTTTCCATCTTGCACTTTTTATCCTATACTATCTAATTCGCCTCTGGCTATAAATTCCGTCCGCACCTCTTGTTTCCTTTTCTTGTACTATTTGTTTCTCCCCTTTCGCCCCCCCCCCTTCCCTGAGCAGTAGATAACCTGTATATAGACTGTATTTTTAGATAGAGTAAAAGTAGTGTATAATGCCTCAAGGATTTTCGAAGCCATTTTGAACGACTATACTGTGATCGCACCTGCCGTAGGACACTGATTAAATTAGATGATGTTGCTTAATGGACAGTATAGTATTACGCCCACCGGATACTTACTATATGCGCCCAGCTATTGACCTCAGTGCAGAGTGCAGGGCCCGGCGGACACTGGTTTCCATACCACCCTCAGTCTCGTTGCGAGATCAACTTGTATCATGAAACACGGCAGAGAAACAAACCGGAAGATACTCTGTATCACCCACCTAGAGACGGCTATTTATCGTTCGCCTGGTGTAAAGTGATGTACTTATTATTTGCTTGGAAATCGGGCTTTGTTCAGCGAGGTTGTGACCTATATCCGTAATTGTAGTTACCCTATGTGTAGCGAGAGGCTTTCTGTCACATTGAGCGGGAAAGTCTTCGACTCGTATATACTCGCTTGAAACCCACAGTATTGTCATTGCTGATGGTGTCTGTGGTTTCCACCAAAAATGATCCCGCAGTGTTGGCTATCTATGTTGCATTAGTATAGATTTAACTGGGCTTGTTACACCGGTACCGCTGATACCAAGGAGTTTTTGTGGGTGGCCCGTAGGATAATACGGGACAAGTAAAATAGGTTAGGAATTAGAAACCTGCACTTTCTTTAGCAGTACCTTGTTAACGTCTTGGAATAGCATTGGCTCCTCATCCTACACTACCACTACAGCGGCCGCCAGAGAGGCATCAGCTTCACAGCTCCCAAGTAGGTAACTTGGGATTTGCTTCGTAACGTATAAAAGGTTGTGCCGGCGATGCTGCTTTAACACTAGTGGAATGCTGCTCTTACCCAGTCCCTAAGAATACCATCGACCAACTATGCTCACCCCTCTCTACAACAGTGCAGGCAGCAAAAAGCAGAAGATGTCTCAATATATCATCGATGGCAGTACCAACTGCCTCAATCCTAGAAGCTCTCTAGATAATGTCCGGAATAACTGCACCATGGCAGATGGCCGGCCTCACTGCTGCACTGGCTGTCACCTCTGGAGCTGAAGCAGCGCCATCGGGGCATCCATGAGCGCGGTGTCGATAACTTGGGGGATGATTCATGCAACCCGGAGAATCCAGGAGCCGGAATAAAGGGAATAGAAAATGTGAAGGCGATAATGCAGTCTCTTTTTGTTATAGAAGCCCGGGGGTCAGCAAGACATTTGCCAGGTCATGAGAATTACTCTGTGACCACCATTTTGGATTCCTTGATGAAGTAGGTGATTGGTTGGAGGAATGGAGGGGGTTCCACAGTGAATGTCGCGGGTCTCCGGAGAGCAGAAAATGACCATCGGCGGATGGGGGCCGCAGCTCCTTCATATCGTAAGGATGCTATAGGTCATCACGTCCTCACAGTGCATCTTTATATAGACTGACGTTCTAGGCAGATGCAGAATAATGCATCTAGTCGAGGTTGTCAATCCGCTACTACAAATCCTCGAGAAGTTTCTGAGCACACAAATATTCACTGCCGGAAGGCCTCACATTACCTCCGGGATCGGGGGGCGTCTTGCTGGACGGGTGACAAGAATACCTTAGACCCCAGCAAAGACGATATCACCAGATATCTTTGTATTTGAGTAAAGAAGGACGAAACCGTGGATCCCTTGGACGAGAGCCTGGTGGCCGAAATTTCTGACAAGTGTCCCGAAAATATTTTGGAGGGATACGTAGGGGCAATGGCACCGGGAATCCCCACCACATTATCCACTAAGAAATCCTCTAGGTTTCTACTGGTTTGCTTAAACATCGATGCAATCTTACATAAATCTACAATGTATCGGGGAAGAGAAAGGGTAGGCAAGATGGCAGCAGGATTGGAGTTGGGGGATGTTTACGGTACGACAGTAGAATGGATGGAGGAGAAGTCAGCGGATAGTTTGGGATTCGGGATGGCAGAGTTGATGTGAATCTGTAATGCTAAACGGTCGCTGCAAGCAGGCAATCGCTGCCACACCCTTGCAGTTGGTGTGGGCTTCAGGGATTCCGGGACCGGCAGCGTCCCTTCGATACCGAATTGGTGGGCTGCTGTCAAGGGCTTATCGATATAGATAAGAAGGCATCAGCACTTTGATTGATCCACATTTCTCTCCAGGAGTATCTTCGCGGTCAGCTCGATATTTTCAGTTGAGCTCACTCGGCAATGTCAGAAATATACTTGACCTATGAGAGTTCCCAACGGATCACGGTATATTTGGCCGAACCCTTTCCTGACATCCAGGACACATGGTTTCTCGAATATTTCCCAGTATAGGAGGGACCCATCCGAAGAGGAGGGCTCTCCCACTAAGCGAGATCACTTTGTCTAGATTTATTCAAGGAAATCAGTGGCCTGATATCGACAAAATCACGTTTAGCGCAAGCAAAGAATTTGTTTCTTGGGCGCCTTGGTCCTTACTCTCCTTTTAGTGGGCTACACTTCGCATGGTTCGCTAGAATTGGTGAAGTTGTAGATGATAAATTTTATAGAGATTGAATATTATAACAATTAACGAAGGTTATTTTCCTGGTGGCACACTACGGTACTTGGATGGGCTGCTCGCAGTGGAAATGAGGAAGAGAAGAGGTGAAAATTCTACTAGGTTGGGAGGACGTCAGTCATGGCAAGTTAGATAACTCGGGCCGGGAACTACTCTCGGTTGCCTCCAGGAGCAGAAGGGGGGGGGGTGGAAATGCTACCGGCACTCAGACGGGAAGAGGCCAATCCCAGCAAACCAGATAATAACGGCCGAACACCGCCCCCGGTTGACCCTTGGACGCGAATGAGTGGCGAGAATAGAATGATACTCAGCTAGGAGAGCCGGATCATTAGGGCTTAATATAAATTCTTCTTCATTAGGGCCAAATAGCACTCGCCATTCCCGCTAGTTATGGCCACAATACCGGTAGAGTGGTAGCACTGTTCCAGTCCAGTAAAGCGGCATTTATTGTCTGAGATTGCGATACAGAAACTCCAGATACCGGTATCTTTTGAGGTTTTGAGGTTAAATACTTTCGATGACGGTTTCCTTTAGGCGATACACAAGTACCTGTCTTATTTTTGTGTCCTCTCCCTCTGCAGTATGGTGCTCGAGTAGGGTACTTGTACGGTGGTGGACTGCGAAAAGAGGACCGGATCAATCTGAGATCCCCATGCGCTTCAGGGTCCAGGGACCCAGAATTGTCTTCTTATCCGGATGGTGGGCAATGATGTGTGATGCAATGAATTACTGCAAGACTTGGCAGAGTACTCGAGTATATATTATCTTTTTGGCATGTCCTCTGGGCGTTCATGCATGGCAGAAAACAAGCGTGATAGACCCATACCTACAGCGAGACGAGTCGTCCCTGCCACTTGCACCACACTGACGCGAAGTAATTCGTGCGCCAACGGAAGCATCCCGAAGCCTTAGCTACTAAACAATATTGGAATAGCCTGAGTCACATTTGCCGACCTACCCTCCATCCAAAGGACAGCACTGTCCTCAGGGTCGAGCATAAGTCGGGTGCATTCGGCTGCTTATTCATACAAGTATTGATTGTGTTGCTTGCTCTCTCACCAACAAGCACTCGCACGGTGCAAGAATCCCTGGATATGTGGACTTTGGCTTGGCGCAAACTTATGTGTGGCCGTCTGGTGAAAAGTGCCAAGCCCAGCCTCCACATTTCCGGAAGCTTTTACAATACATAAGTACTCGTAGACCCATGGGCTCACAGAGTTGACGGGTTGGTTTTTCCGCTGCGTGTCGTAATCTAGCGCCTACTAGACATAAGGAGGAGATACGCTAGGTTGTTGGGCCCGAAGGGGGTGCCAGAGGTGAATAACGAGTCGGTACACCGGTAAATCCTACAAGTACCATTGACATGGGGGATGCCAGGGCCAAACAGATAGTGCGAAAGGCACGCCATTCCCAAAAACAGTGGTGGTGCGCCCGACTTTGCTTTACAGCAACTTACAACCTTGCGAGATTCTCGAGTCGTGAGAACGCTACTCGGGTAGGGTACATAAAAACTGGGATAGTAGCATAGAGTATGGGAGCTTGCTTGTACCGGAAGACAAGGCCGAACCTGAAGCATATGTAGGGGGGGGGACCCTAGGCAAACAGCCATAGTAGACACAGCACGCTGGCACCTGTGCTCATACTCGTGTTATTACCCAACGGCTGCCAAGACGGGGAAAAACACTGCCAAGAGGGTAAACGGCTCCGCCGCTCGTGCGACTCCAGAATCTTGTGAAGCTGCAAGAGGCGGTACAAGTAGAGTCGTGACGGGTGGTAGGTTGGTCGCTGTGGCGGGCGTGTCGAGAGAGGAGACAAGGTACAAGTATCATACCCAAGCGGTGTATATCTAGGTAAATCCTATCAACCCCATAATACCAGTATTTGTTAGCGCTTAAACCTGCACGCCTGCATACCTAGACCCCCGACATACCTACCAAAGCGACATACCACCCGTCACGACTGTACCCGACTACTGGGGCACTCGGATTCGGGAGTAAACAAAATCGAGCATAACGGGGACAGGACCAGGAATCTCGGAAGTTTTACGGGAAGGGGATTAGGGGAAACAGGAAAGCACTAGGAACTGAAACCCCGGAGTAGCGAGTATATATCTGCAAACAAAATTTCCTTTCAAACATGCTATTCAAAACATTTTGATCCTCCACGATCCCAATAAATCCAGAAGGGTCCTGATACTGTAAGTGGATTCACTGACATTATGACGAAAGGATTTAATACTTTTATCTGCTCGTCAGGATCTTCTACAATAAAAAACCCACACAACCTATTCTCTCATTCCAACGTTTTACGGTATGTCACCACTAACTTGGAAGCAAAACTTGAGCATGCTCACCCCACCCGCTGCTGTGGCCAGTTTATTCCAAGTACCTCTCTGCAATGACAGGGTCCTTTGCATACTCGATTTTCGCTTGCGTATCTGAGTGCTGGGCGCAGGGCACGGCGGCACAGCAGGCCTGATACTTGGGCGCGGATTAAATAGGGTGCCGGTATTGGGAGGGAGTGACATTGGAAGTGTTTAGCTGCCCCGTGCTAAATGATAATTATGCTGTTGCTAGAGGAAACAAGCCGATTCACGATTCACCGTGGTAACGCCACTGCAGTAGTACGAACAAGTGTCTATCTTTTGATGGGAGATGCACAATGTTACAACCTGTGCTCACCTATAAGCAAACATCTACGAGTAATACCAGTTTGTGGGAGTAGATTCCAAGCCATGCACCGCAACAATATTAGCATCTTACATAACTGAGAGAAAACTTGATTAGCACAAGTTGGCTAAACTTGGACCATCCACCATTATAATGTTATCTTCTTGGACACTAACTCTCAAATAGCACGGAATGCCGATAGCACGGTTGGCTAGACCCCTCTCTAACCGTGTCAAGGTTGTGGTTCCGCCACAACCTTGACACGGTTATTGATATCTATGTTGCGACCAAGAGTTGTGATGTCCAAGCATTGATTTTTATTTTTTTTATTTTTGGGTGGCTTGATTGGACGCCACGCAGCCATCCATCGGGCTGAATCACCGACCCCGCTTCCGCTCAGCTCCCAGGAATTGTTCACCCTTCATACTTGTACAATCACTCCCCTATAATAGCCCAAAAAGTGGGGAGCGGAAGATGTCTCAATATCACATCAATAACAACACCAACTGCTTCAACACAAACACCTTTTATGTGTGGAACAACTATGTTGTTGCAGATAATCGGGCCGAACTCTTGGCCTGGCTATCACCCCTGGAGCCCAAGCTACGCCATCGAGATATCCAAGAACGTCGCGTTGACAGCGTGGGGGAATGGCTCATGCAAACGGAAGAATTCAGGAGCTGGCATGACGGGAATGGGGATGGTGGTGATAAAGCAGTCTTGTTTTGTTATGGAGGCCCGGGGGTCGGCAAGACATTCATCAGGTAACAAGGGCTACTCTGGCGGAAGGAATGAAACAGCCGGTGCTAACAAGGTACCATATAAGCTCACTGGTAGTGGACAAGTTGTGCGATAGGGCTAGGGGGAGAAACGCCGCCGTTACGTGTTTCTACTTGGACTTCGCATCCCGGAAAGAGCACACTGTGATCACTATTCTGGGTTCCTTGCTGAGACAAGTTGTGGGAGGAATGGTAAATATTCCCGAAGAAATATCACGAGCCTTTGAAGAGCAGAAAATGGCCATTGGTGGAAGGGGACTACGACTTCCGGATCTCGTGAAGATGCTACAGAGCATCACATCCCGACTCCGCACATTTGTATGTATAGACGCTCTGGACGAATGTGCGGCAGTGCACCGGGTCAAGCTCCTTGACTCACTGAAACAAATCCTCGGGAAGTCTCCGGGCACGCGAATATTCATTATTGGAAGGCCTCATATCCGGGCTGATATCGAAAATCGCCTTGCTGGACGGGTGATAAGCGTATCTGTGAGCCCCAACAAAGGCGACATCACCGGATATCTTCGTGTTAGACTAGACGAGGACGAAACACCGGAGGCGATGGATGAGAGTCTGGTAGCAGACATTATGGAGAAGATTCCAGAAAATATGTCGGGGATGTACGTAGGGACAATGGCGCAATGAATCCTGGCCCACATCTCCGCTAATAGATATGCATCTAGGTTTCTACTGGTTTCCTTAAATATCGAGGCAATCTTACATGAATCAACAATCTACCGGCGACGCGAAAAGCTAAGCAAAATGGCAGATGGATTGGAGTTGGGAAATGTTTACGGTGCGACAATAGAACGGATAAAGGCGCAGGATGGGGATAAATCGAGACTCGGGATGGCAGCGTTGATGTGGATTAGCCATGCAGAACGGCCGTTGCAAGCAGATGAGCTCTGCCACGCCCTCGCAGTTGAGCTAGGCTCCACGAATTTCAATGCTGGAAATGTCCCTTCCATGTTGACATTAATTGGCTGCTGTCAAGGGCTTATTACGGTAGATAAGGAGGCATCAACTGTGCGACTGATCCACTTTACTCTTCACGAGTATCTCTCTGCTCGTCCCGATATCTTCAGTGCACCTCACTCGGCAATGGCAGAGATTTGCTTGGCATATCTGAATTCCGAACAGGTTAAGGCCCTTTCAGCTGATACCTCTTCCAACATCCTTGACATACCCTTCCTAGAATATTGTTCTTTGTACTGGGGAGTACATGCGAAAAAGGAACTCTCCGACTGCGCAAGATCACTTGCCCTGAACCTGCTTCAGGGGTGTGATAGCCACATATCCGCCAGATCGCTTCTAAAAGGGCCCGTATATCTACCTTGCGGGGGTTTTGATACTAGTTCGTCGTTCAGTGGACTACACTGGGCATCTTTTTTCGGAATTGTTGAGGTCGTAGCTGCATTGATAAACATGGAGCGTTACGATAGAAATGAAGGCGATTCCCGGGGCTATACGCCGCTTGCATGGGCTGCGCAGAATGGACATGAGGAAGTAGTGAAAATACTACTTGGGAGGGGAGAGGCCAACCCCGACACAACAGATAGTGACGGCCGAACACCGCTCTCGCATGCCGCTTCGGAGGGACACGAGGGAGTGGTGAATATACTACTCGGGCGGGAAGAGGTTAACCCCGACAAAGCAGATTATGATGGCCGAACACCGCTCTCGCATGCCGCTTCCGGTGGACATGAGGGAGTGGTGAAAACACTGCTCGGGCGGGAAGAGGTCAACCCTGACGAGCTAGGTCATGACGGCAAGACACCGCTCTCGCATGCCGCTTCCGGTGGACATGAGGGAGTAGTGAAAATACTACTCGGGCGGGAAGAGGTCAACCCTGAGCAGCCGAATCGTTTGGGCCAAACACCGCTGTCATGTGCCGCTTGGAATGGGCGTGGAGAGGTGGTGGAGATACTACACGGGCGGGAAGAGGTCAACCCTGACCAGCCGGACCGCCGGGGTAGAACACCGCTCTCCTGGGCCGCTTGGAATGGACATGAGGAAGTGGTGAAAATACTACTCGGGTGGCAAGAAGTTAACCCCGACAAGCCAGATGATGACAGCCGAACACCGCTCTCTGGGGCTGCTCGTATGGGACGTGATGAAGTCGTGGAAATACTACTCGGGCGGGAAGAGGTTACCCCCGACAACCCGGATAATGACGGCCGAACACCGCTGTCCGGGGCTGCTTTGTGTGGACGTGAGGGGGTGGTGAAAATACTTCTCGGGCGGAAGGAGGTTAACCCCGACAAGCCGGATAAAGTCGGCCAAACACCACTCTTCCTGGCTGCTAAGTATGGAAACCTGGGAGTGGCGAAAATACTACTAGCCCGAGAAGAGGTCAATCCCGACAAGTTCGATAATTCCGGCCGAAGGCCGCTCTCGTGGGCTGCTGAGGGTGGACATGAGGGGGTGGTGGAAACACTACTCGGGCGGGAAGAGGTCAACCCCGACTTGCCAGATAGCAGCGGCGAAACACCACTCCTGCTCGCTTCCAAGCACGGCCATCATAGCGTGGTAGCCCTGCTCCAGCCTCATGCAGCGGTAACCGATAGCGCGGTCTGAGGCCAAGGAGACTCCACCTCATGGATATCACCGCCTTTCTTTCTTTTCCCGAGCATGGTGCCTGTGAATGTTTCCTTGGATATCATTTTTTGCACCCAGAGGAAGTCTCATGTGATAGGGATACACATATATCTTATAAGACCCATCTGTAATCAACTTTCTCACTCATGCGGGCAAGCATTTATGAGCTTCAGTTTACCAAGTATAAAAGAGCCTGGCCTTTATTGTGAGAAGTTTCAGTTTCTCTCTTGCGCTTTTCATCCTATCATATCCAATTTCCCTCTACCTTTTGTTTCTTTTCTTGTACTACCGTATCTGTTTCTCCCTTTTCTGTGAGTGGTAGATAAACTGTGTATAGCGAGTATTTTTAGATAGAGTAAAAGTAGTATACGATTGGGCAAGTATCTTTGAGGCCATTTTGAATAATAACATGAAGACCTCACCTACCATAGGGGACCGATTAACTTAAATTATGTGGCCAAATGGATAGTACAATATTGCGCCCGTCGGATACCTACTATTTACCCTCTACCATATACGTCAGTGTTGAGGGCGAGGGCCAGGCAGACGGCCATCTTCATGCAACCCCCAGTCTAGTCGTGCGATCAACTTGTTGCATTGAACATATAGTGCAAATGAAGTCAAACCGGGACCTCGGAACAAGCCAAATACGATCTGGGACTAGTCCACCAAAACAGGGAATTTTGAGGAAAAAAAAACCGCTATGATGAAGGCAATTCTAAGGAGCAGAGGCTAGCGGTTTATTTATTGTAATTAAGTGCACATAGCAAGAGGTGTCCCAGAATAAAAAGTGAAAGTTTTGGTGAGAGTGAAACAGGGGACAGGATATACTTAGTAGCATACTGAAATATACTGTGGGGCATTGATGAGTGAGAAATGATGAGTGTGAATAAATGAAATATTAGAGACAGGTAATGTGTAGATAATTACCGCAACCGCAACCGCAATCAACCTCCAAATCACCTTTCCGATGCCCCCACCGAACAAAAAGCGCAAGCAAATGCTGAGGATCGCCCCTCAAGGAGGACGTTCTAAAAAGGCCTGCCATGTTGCTGATCCAGCCATTGGACCTATTAGCGCCAACGAGATATTAGGAGAGCTTGCGCCAATTGCCGGTATGAAAGCCCAGGCAGGTCAGTCAATGGAAGAGGATTATGAGAAAGAGGCAGGGCTATCAGGGACCTGTAATTCACAGGGAAGCAAGGGACTGTCAAGAAGTACCTTGTGGCGGA
>QFET01001776.1:0-10390 GCA_003316355.1 Tuber calosporum
ACGCAACCACCTAAGTTACTTCCTATGTTATATTTTACCTATTAGTTCAATTTATACTCCACTCTTATTACGACCATCTGTTTACATCACCGACTGAAGGGTGATACTGAGAACGTATCCCTACGGAGCAGTCGCACGGGCTAGGAGTGAAAGGACTCAGCGTTCCCTAGGCGACATAAGACTACGAGGCCGAAAGAGCGGTAAGACAAGCGGTACGTATCGTTACCTGTTGCTGTTAAAGAAGATAGTGTGCCTTGTCCGGCAGACTAAGGATAGGTTTGTAACAATTGTGAACCCTTGCCTGGCCTCCTGTGATAAAGCTGAGATCGCTATATGATTCTCATCTGCACTTTCTTTCAAGGATCGGTCCAGGTATCGCAATGAATAAACCACATTTTGCTGGAAGTTATCTTGAGTACTGACAGGCTTCTTAGCACGCTCGGCACGTTTCTGAACTCTGGATGGTGGACGACCCAAATGTGTAATGGGAGAGCTAGTCCGGCTTCGGGACGGAATTAGAGATGCTGAAGGGGTAGATTCTGTATCGTCCTCTTCAATCATCCGGTCAGGTCCCAAAGGACTAGGAATAGGGGTGTCATCTCGTGCCATAGCCATGGCAGCTCGCTTATAAACCCGAATGGTTTCGGTATAGGAAAATTTAAAATGGCCAGTCCTCTGGCCTCCAGGCACAAAAGTCGTGAACTGAAGAAAAATCTGACCACTCAGAATCCCAGTCCAGAAATTCGTGCCAGACAAAATCTTGCCCATGAAAGTAGGCGTATATTTGGGTAAAGTCCTCAGGTGTGGGGACTAAAAATGGGTTAGTGAACTACGAGGGTTCCACAGTTTCAAATAGCGGTATTTCCGCAAGGTCAGTAGAAAGTATTTCTTCAAAAGAGGATATGGTAGATAAAGGATCAAAATTCAGGATAGCTTGTCCTCATAGTGAAGTATCCAAGATACTTCTTAGTTGTTAGTTTGGCAAAGGTTCAAAAATTGAACTAGGAGATTGAGGGTTGAGTCGAGGATCTTCCATATAATCGTGGATAGATTCTTATTTGCGTTTGGTGAAAGCTGTTATCCACCGTCCGTCTTGCTGATATATTCTTTCCGTATATTTGTTGTGAACAGCTTGTAACTGTCTGAGTGCTACCGCTCGTATGTCAAGTGCGAATCCTTCACAACAGACAGGAAATACGTTGTCAAAGCTGAGAGGTCTACAGTGCCCACAAAGTTTGCACTGATGAAAGCTTTGAGCGTCGTGGTATTCTTCAGGCATAAGATGAAATAGCCATGAGAATATTGTAGAGCTTTGGTGACAAGAGAATAACAATATAGTGTTACGGGGTAGCCAATTTTGTACTGCTGAATTGCCTAGGCCGTGCTTGTATCGAGAAGGTAGGAGAGTTGTCAGGAAAGCTCCGGTAAGAATAAAGATAAAGGGTAAAGATATTTCTCAAAAGCTTGTAAAGTAGTTTTTACTGATAACTGAATATATTGTTAAGGTCTCTTCTCCGTTGCTTGATGATCCCTTAACTATCGGGAACTGCTAGCTATTTATACAATTCACCCGGTACTTATGTTAGCCATATATATGAAGTATCCTTAGATATCATGGCCACGGTCATGGTAAGTGGAAACCCAGTTTGACCCTGAAAATGTATGCCCCGCTCGGTCAAATGATCCCCCGAACTATTTAGTATTCTGAGGGTGTCAAGCACTCCACCAGTAAATAGCCTTCGATTCATTTGCCAAATGAACTAAGTTCAAGTAGATGTAGCCCAGTTGCCAACATCTAACGGAATACCAGTTGTCAGTCTGGATGGCCGTCTTTCCTGCATATATGCACTCAACTGCATATGCATGCGGATTATCAAGAGTCATAGTCCTCCATACATTAGAGTCTAGATCTTTCACCGAGGCTGAGCAGCTCTGCTATGGACACTACTTCTTGCCAGCGTGGGTTGTAGTCATATAGTAACCTCCCGGTTCTATATACTATCACATCAACTAATTTGTACCATTTCCCATATGTGTAACAAGGCCGGATCCTTTGGCAAACCATATCAGCCTTGTGTTGATTATCCACTCAACTATCTTCGAGAATGTCTGCATCAGGGCAATAACCCTATAGCTTGCTAAAGCCTCGTAGTCCTCCTTCCCTGGTTTTGGGCCAAGGATACCCAAAGATCTCTTAAGGCTGTCAGGGTGTATAGACCATCGGCTATCCGTGACGCTGCTGGCATGATATCATAAAAGCCAGTTCCTATCCTATTTCCCTGTTGCTCACAGTCGGGAAAAGCAAGTGTGACCTGCCGGATTTTCCAACTATAATTATTATTATTTTCTTTGTACTTGTACCGGTACTGTACTCGTACAAGTACGAGTATCAGACTTTATTTGGGAAACCCCGGGAGACACCACCGAGAGTAGTTGGCTCTCAAATGGCGCTTCCCGTCACGCCAAGCCTTGCTGATGGCGCTTCCTTGCTGTGCGCTCGCCTGGTCTCCTACAGGTAGTAGTTTACCCCATGTTTAGGCTCCCGACCTTTATCTTGGCAAATATGTCCGAGTAATACTTGCCCATAAGACAGGACTCCCTCTGCGCAACCGCTGCAAATTTTGCCCACCCATTCAACTATCCTCATCCAACGAGCGAAACGGAGAGAATGGCTCAGTTTCTCAGTAATAATAACAATTGTTTCAATACTATCAACTATTACAGTTGTGTGTCGCACGATGAGAGGTCACAACTACTGGCCTGGTTATCCCCACTCGAGTCCCGCACACGACACCAGGACATTAGAAATAACCGAATCGATGATGTGGGGGATTGGCTTCTTGCAACCGACCAATTTAGGGGTTGGTGTGATTGCGACAGAGAAGACGGATCTGACAACCCGACATTGTTTTGCTATGGTGCTCCAGGAGTAGGCAAGACCTATATCAGGTAATAGAGACGAGAGACCTCAACAAAATAGCAAGTGCAGAATAGTATTACTGACAAGTCTAAATATTAGTTCCTTGGTGGTAGATACCTTATGCGATCAGGCCACAGGGCAAAACACCGCCGTCGCCTGTTTTTATTTTGACTATGCCGCTCGGGGGGAACAGTCTCCAACAACTATCTTGGGTTCCCTGCTGAAACAAGTTGTTGGTGGATGGGAAAAGATTCCGGAAAGGATAGCCAAGGCCTTTGAAGACCAGAAAAGGGTTGGTGGGCGAGGCTTGCGACTTCGCGAAATTGTGGAGATGCTGGAGACTGCCTCGTCCTCGCAGCGCACATTCATATGCATTGATGCTCTGGACGAATGCGTGGCAGTGCATCGCCTGAAGGTCATTCGCTCACTAAAACAGATTCTCCTGAGGTCCCCGCGAACTCGAATTTTCCTGACTGGGAGGGCACATATTAGGGGTGAGATTGAAAAAGAGCTAGGTAGAAGGGTGGCGATTTTGTCCATAATTCCCAGAGAAGCTGATATCACCACATATCTCCGCGCCAGACTGGATGAAGACACAAACCCTGACGCAATGAACGATCATCTGGAGGCCGATATTATGAAAAAGATTCCCGAAAGTATTTCGGAAATGTGTGTACTATGGGCAACGACACTCTGATTCCCTTCTTGAGCATCCGCTGACCGATACACATTTAGATTCCTACTGGTGTCCCTGAATATTGAGGCGATACTACGGGAAACGACCATCCATCGGAGGAGACAAAGGCTCGGCGCGATGGCAAACGGCTTGGGGCTGGGGGATGCGTACGGTGAAACTCTGAAACGCATAAAGGCACAGGGGGGGGAGAAAGCAAGACTTGGGATGGCCGCTCTGATGTGGATTTGCCATTCGGAGCGGTCACTGAACGTGGATGAACTATGTCACGCCCTCGCGGTTGAAATAAGAGCACCAAGCCTCAATGTCGACAATGTTCCCCCGATATCAACATTGTTAGGATGCTGCCAGGGACTCATTGCCGTAGATCAGGGAGCTTCCAATGTCCGCTTGATCCACTTCACCCTCAAAGAATATCTTCTCACTCGCACTGACCTCTTTGTTGGAGCTCACTCGACCATAGCGGAAACCTGCCTGACGTATCTGAATTCTCAACAAGCCAAAGATCTTCCCCCCATACTTACCCAAGACCTCCAAGGCACACCGTTTCTCAAATACTCATCTCTCTATTGGGGAACGCATGCGAAAAGGGAACTCTCGGATCGCGCAAAGTCACTTGCGATGACCCACTTTGGCCAGTATGATGATCACATATCTCCCAGATTGCTTCTATATAGCGCACTAGTGGAATACCCCTACTTCAAATTTATAGGGGGACCTTTCGTGTTCACTGCGTTGCACTGTGCATGCCTCTTCGGGAGTGTTGAGCTCGTGAATAGCCTGATAGAGAGCGGGGATTACGATACCAACCAACGAGATTCTGGAGGGTTTACACCTCTCACCTGGGCTGTCAAGAGAAGGCATGAGACGGTGGTGGGACTGCTGCTAGGAAGGAAAGACGTTAACCCCAACAGCCGAGACAGATATGACATGATGCCGCTCTCGTGGGCTGCCTACGAGGGATATGCGGGAATAGTGAAGCAGCTATTAACACGGGAAGATATCAATCCTGACAGCCCTGACCAGCGTCAACGGACGCCACTTTTGGATGCTGCAGATAGGGGACATGAGGAAGTAGTGAAGCTGCTATTAGCACGGGAAGATGTTGGCCCCAACAGCTTGGATAAAAATGGTCGGACACCACTGTCGCTAGCTGCCGAGAAGGGGTATGAGGGAGTGGTGGAACTACTGTTACTACGGGCAGATGTTAACCTTGGCAGGGACGGCACACGTGACCTAACCCCACTCTGGTTCGCTGCTAGGGAGGGTCATGAGGGAGTAGTAAAGCTAATGTTGGAACGGCAAGATGTTAGCCCTGACGCGGGAAACCATTTTCCCCAAACACCACTCTCGGTTGCTGCCGCATGTGGACATGAGGGAGTCGTGGAGCTGCTATTGGCACGGGAAGACGTTAATCCTAACAACTCTGATCAATATGGATGGACACCGCTTTCCAGGGCTGCAGGTCGGGGGCATGAGGGAGTAGTGAAGCTGCTATTAGCACGGGGAGATGTCAATCCCGACAGCTCAAGCATACATGGCGTAACACCGCTCTTGGGGGCTGCCGAGAGAGGGCATGAGAGAATAGTTAAGCTACTATTAGCACGGGAAGACGTCAATCCCGACAGCCCAAGCATACATGGCGTAACACCGCTCTTAGGGGCTGCCGAGAAAGGGCATGAGAGAATAGTTAAGCTACTATTAGCACGGGTGGACGTCAACCCTAACAGGGTTAATTGTTATGGACAAACACCACTTTTTCTGGCTGCTAAGAATGAGCACGAGGGAATACTGAAGCTGCTGCTGGCACGGGGAGATGTCAACCCGGATAGACCCGATAGACATGGCGAAACACCGATCCGCTGGGCTGTCGTCATGGCTCTCGAGGGGGTAGTAAAGCTGCTGTTGACGCGGAAAGATGTTAACCCTGACGGACCAGGCAAACTGAGTGGTAAAACACCACTATGCGTAGCCTCCCAAGGCGGGTATGATGAAATAGCGAAGCTACTTTTAGCACGAGAAGATGTCAACCCTGACAGACCAGACGCCTGGAATGGTCAAACACCGCTCTGGATAGCTGCCAGGGACGGGCAGGAGGAACTAGTGAAGCTGCTTTTAGCACGAGGAGATGTCAATCCTAACAGACCAGACGCCAGATACGGTCAGATCCCGCTCTCGATAGCTGCCAAGAACGGGCGCGAGGAAGTAGTGAAACTGCTTTTAGCACGAGAAGATGTCAATCCTGACAGGCCGGACGCCTGGTATGGCCAAACACCACTCTCGTTAGCTGCCGGGAATGGACATGCGAGAGTAGTGAGATTACTTTCCCAAGAAGATATCAACTTCGACAGACCAGATAGCTCCGACCGTACACCACTATCGTGGGCTGCCGAAAAGGGGCACGAAGAAGTAGTGAAACTACTATTAGTACGGAAAGATGTCAACCCCCACAGACCAGACGCATACTACGATCAAACACCACTATCGTGGGCTGTCAGGAATGGGCACCATCAAGTAGTAAAGCTCCTACAGGCCCATAAAGCATCGAATCCCAGCGCGCTTTAGAGCCCAGGAGGCACCACCTCTCCTGAAGCCTTTCAATCCGTCTATGACTCGCCCTTGCAATCACGTACAACATAGACTATACCCTTGTTAATGTCTCCTTCACCTCCCTCCTGCTCTCTTTTCGTTCTCCCTGCTTATATGTCTTTAATCCCATCCGTGGACCCCCCCCGTGTATCGCCTGATACTGTATTTCTCCGAGCCTTCTGAGTCATTGCCGCGGGCCCCGCTGCTTGCTTCTCACGGCTCATATATGTGACTGCTACCTCAGCAGCACGTGGTGGTTATGGTACCGTATCCCTGATAGCCACAACCGAGGATAGGGGCCGAGTGCTCAGTACTGAGTGAAGGAACGTCTGGAAACCGACACACCAATGGGGGAAAATATCAGCGGTGGGGCTTTTTTTTGAGGAGGTGGACTGCCAAGTGGGGTCGAAACGGTTCTATTCTCCCTTCCTTTGTTCGATGGGGTTCTTGAGGGCTGTTTTGTGGGTCCTGTCTGTACATGTCTTTCCATTCTGTTACACTATCATGATTTTGTTGGTTCGTTCTCGCAAGTACCTAATATTTAAAATTTAATGACAACCCGCATTCCACTCGGCCACTACCCCACAAATCTTCCATATTGTGTAAAAAAGGACATCTGCTTTAAAAACCCCGAGTTGCAAAAAAAACAACCCGAAGTTACACTCTTTCTACTATAGTTTGATCCCACGGGAACAGAATATTGATTTATATCTAGTCCGAAGTTCGGCCGAGAAGGTGTCGTGCATAGACAGGAGTTGGAAAATTGACCCTAGCCTACTCTCTATCTCCATTCCCAAAAGTGGCTAGCCACTTACTCCCTTGTTCTCATGATAGACTGCGATTGACTCGAGCCTTGTCCCTATAACTTGTCGTGACGTATCCAGACCTAAAATCCTCTGTCAAGAATAAGAAAGAAAGAAAAAACAGCCTCCCACCCCCTCCTAGATGAAAGCTTCCGCCGCTCAATATATTTGCTGACCGTCCGGTGGTTGAAATATCGGTAGTGGCACATACTGCAACGGTGTCCTAGTATGTACTTTCAGCTGCGACAAAAGGTTTCCGGAGATGTGCTGCAGCACGGGTCTTTGATAGTTCCCCTCCTAATTCAACACGTCTAAACACCCTCCTAGGAGTCCTAGCACACTCGACAGTATTCTCGGCTGCCGCAAGCGCAGGCAGAGGCCCCACAGGTTAGCAGTATTGAAGCCGAATGACACCAAGTACAGCAGTTCGGGAATCCGTTCTCAGGCGTGTTCCTGTATGGCCCGGTTGCTTGAAATGCAGACTTTTCCATAATTACTATCCTATATAAGGAGGCAGAAATAAGTGCTGCAATACCAGCTCGGGTCAATGGGTGTTTCCTCGATGGTGGTGGCGGCTCAAACCAGCATCGATAGGCTACAATTAGCCTGCGGCAAGGTTTTTGCGGGTCGATTAGGAAGTCGGGTATCAGAGTTTTATCCGATCAGATTTGGAGTACGATACTGACGAGCTCCATTGGGCCTCCACAATCGAGTGAATTGATCGACCGCCTAGTTCCCCAAACCCTCTGGGGCTGTATTGGTGCTTTTAAGTGGCCGGAATGAACTATTTCCCGATAAACACGAGTCCTTACTCTCCTCTTTTCATCGACAACACTTCCCCTTTATAGTATCATACTAGGATAGTAATGCGCCTCAGGCGACTTGCAGCCGCTGTCCAAGGCGAGAACTTGGAGGGCATTCTCATTGCTGATCAACTTATATCGAAACGTCCCAGTGGGTTCACTTTTATTCTTGTGCTTCCATCATCACTGGTCACTCGGTAAATTTAGTGCAAACCGATCCCCCAACAAGTTTTCTCTTTTACCCAACATAAATCGATAATTTTTCCACACCAGGCGACCTCAGAGTCGTCAGGTTTGATCAAAGCTTAAAACCCCCCCGATTCAATAGTTCCCCACGCTAGCTACACCCTGATGCCGGTTTTTTCATTCGGAGAAGCCGCTAAAACGTGGATGAACTACGAAACGCCTTTGCGGTTGAAACAGGATCACCAGGCTACAATCTCAACAATACCCCCGCGATATCTGCACTATTAGGATGCTATCAGGGAGTGGTTACCATGGGCCAGGAGGCTTCGGATGTCGACTCGATCCATTTCACTCCCAAGGGATACCTTCTCACCCACACTGACCTCCCCCGTTAGGGTCCACTCCACAGCTGCAGAAACCTGCTTGACTTATCTGGGCTCTCATCGTGTCACAGACCCTCCGCCTGAAGCCTGCAATCACTGACGATTTCGAATGCGGGAAAACCACTCTCGGATAGCGCAAAGTTACCTGCGATGCCGCTCTCTGGCCTACGAAAAGAATACATATCCCCAAGATTCCGTTTAATGAAAAGGAGTGAATGATCCTGGCTATTTCGGCGATATAAAGAATCGCTTCGTGTTTACTGTGCGCTATGCTACCTTTTTCATGCCTCTCCGGAAGCGATGGGCTTGTGAGCACTTGATAGAGAGGGGACCACGACATCAACTGGAAAGGTTGAGCGGGCCTTGCACCAGTCATCTGGACTGCCGAGAATGGCCATGACAGAGTAGTGAAGTTACTATGAGCGCGGGGGGGGATCCCGATTCCGACAGGCCAGACCAAGGGGTGGTCAAACACTACTCTCTCAGGCTGCCGGACAGGAAAAGAGATGGGGGAATGGTGAGGCCGCTTCTGACAGCGGGAGATGTCAATTCCGACTGAGCAACCGGTTCCGGCCAAATACTACGCTCGCGGACTGCCCTGGGACGGACGTGAAGGTGTTGCGAAGCTACCGTACTGTCAGTGCAGGAAGTCGTCCATCCGACTGAAGTAGACACATGGCCTGGCAAATCGGCACTCCTTTAGGCGGCCAGGAACAGGCGTCAGGAAGCAGCAAGCTACCACAATCCCACAAAACTGCAAAACCCCCCTCGCTCTTTAGAACCCGGAGGAAATACACACACACTCTCTCTCTCTCTACACTCTTCATCTTCTCACCTGCCAACGTCCCCAATTTACTGCATCAATCCCTTATCCCTCTTCCCCTCCTAACTCCCGTCACACCTCCTAGATTGTCGAACCCCACCTCGCGGAACCCGCCATGTACGATCCTATATCCTCCTCAGTTACCATGACATGTGCCACTTTCTTTTTAAAGAATTGTGTTTGGGGATCTGGGAAGAGTACCCGATGGTGATTTACCGGGTCTGAGGGTTAATCAACGAATAGAGGACTTATCAGAGCAGGGCAGGAAACAAACACGAATGCGTTCTAGATGTTTCCGATTCGGTTTCATTTGTTCGGCGGATCCTTTTTTGACCCTCTTTGCTTCTGTTTGTATGATACTATATGTTCCCCTCGCTCCCTTGGACTCGCATTGATAAGTAAGTTACGGGTCGGTTCCGTTACCAAGTTATCGTCTAACGAAGAATACTCGAACCCTACCATACCTCGTGATTGGAATCTCCACCATTTCGTAATGTATCCAGTCCCTATCCTACAGAACAGAAAAAGCGCGCACTAACATACCATATCCCCCGTAATATCTTTGTTTACGCGACAGACTTGGCGATACCTCCCCTCCTTTCGCTTTTAAAACCTTTTGTTCATAGGTACCCGCTGGATGTAAATTAAGTGGTTTCTTTTTCCAGTATCGCTACTCACTCATAGAGAGTGATGCGATCCCACGTGGAAAGAGCTTGAGCCTTGAGTGGTCGCATTTGGGAAGGAAGTATCCCCAAGTACAGTATATTTCCCTCCATCCCTCCCAGCATCGAACGGTATCAGATCCGTGGCCACTCTACATATTATACCTAGGATTATATAAGAAATTGGGACCCAGCATCTTTCACCGGGCACTATCCAGACCTCACTTTTCCAGAGAGAAAAAAACAAAACACGATGTTTTCAAGGCAGTATTGTGGGAGAGCGTAACCTGCAATAGTTGAAATCGCTAAAAATGTCTATGGCTGCTTTTCTAGAACCATAGAAGGCCAACCTCACTTGAGAGAGAGTCAGAATCGGATTTCCTATAGTACCGTACCACCTTCATGATAAGTTCCCCAATCTCCCAATCTCCCGAGTCCAGAATTTTTCCAATTCTCCCTCCTGCCGTACGATACTTTGCACGAGGGTCCGTTAAATAACTCATCGCAAAAAAAAAAAAAAAAAAAAA
>QFET01001778.1:7470-21885 GCA_003316355.1 Tuber calosporum
GATGCAGGTTTTTCTGGCTTGGAACCACTGCGATCGCAGGCTATGCCGCTTGGTATTTCCACCAACACAGCATCTCTCCATTCGAAGATGTCGCACCAACAGGGCATGACATTGAAGAAACCACCAAGGATGCCTTTAGCTCTAACGACGAATATGCCCTCATTAATAAAGACCGAGATGAGGACGACGGTGACAGCAGATTCTCCCATCATGGGCGCAGCGGAAGTGTGACTAGCTACGATACTAATTACGACGCTCACCCTGGCAACCCTGTTCCTTGGGGGGGCGAAGGAAGCGCTTATAGTGGAATCGGAGGACACGGACCAGTGGCAATGGGCGGGAGCAAAAGAACCCCCTCGGGATTAAGCATGCCCATCGCTCCGGATGAGGATTACAGCTACAGAGGAGCGAGCACGTGATAGGATGTTTTGAGTGTTTTCCTTTGTCCAATTTATTTTTCCAATTTATTCTTCTTTTCCCGGCTAGGTTTCCCTTTTGGCTCTGGTGCGGATGGGACGGGTCCTTTTACATTTTATATATCCTTTTGCGGCATGGAACAATGGAAAATGGGTTCTTAACTTGTATAACATTGAGTACAAATGGGGGATTTTTTGCATTGGGTTGGCGGTCGGTCCGGAGAGGGGAATTGATCGGAGGAAGGAGCACAGGGTGAGCGGGGAGGAGGAGATCATTGATATCATGTTTGGGTGTTTGAGATGGTGTTTTTGATTAGTCCTTTATTATGGAGCTACGAGTTTCTCTTGGTATCGTGTGAATTTCGGGGAGTGTGACATCTTGTGAATACCGGCACCTTAACAACTGAGGCAGCCGCCTCGGAAACTAGAGACTTTTAATGCGAGCACTGGCAGGACCTGCGTCGTAGGCCAGCAGTTATAGCCTCTGCAGGGTGCCGGGTATTCTACAATATGGCATTGGTAAAAACCAAGGCATGTCTATTTGTTTGTTGTTGAGGCTACGGCAGCTACCGTACCGAGGCACATTCGGGGCGATCTGAATCCGAGGCGCTGGAGGATGTTGGGGCGGGGATATTCGAGCATACTCGAGTAGCACGGTCTTGATGGCGGTAGTGGTGGTGGAAGTGGCGTCAAATGGGATCTCCGGAGACAGCAGTGCTGAATGGGCTTTAGATTACCAAATAGAGAGTACCGCGCCAGTAACCAGACGGAATTATTATGATGTCGTGGAGTGTCCCTGGCGCTCGAATGATATGACATTTTTATGTGCACTTGGTGGGTATACGTACGAGCTCGGTGCCAAAATTCGCAGACCCCCTCCCCATTTTACACCAAAACTGGCCGATTTTAAACTCTCCTACCTGGCTCGAAGCAATATGAATTGATGAAATCAATGCTATAGCGTTGGTGGTTGTCTAGGCTTTCTAACGTACGGGGACAGATCTTTTCGTCCTGCACGGTAACGGCAACCCCAACACCACAACAAATTTACTACCTATACAACCACAAATACTCAGAATAAAATGAAACTTTAGATATACATCCATTGAATATAAGAAAGTCTTCTTATGAAATTATAGAGCAAAAAAATCAATACTTGGTATACCATCCCTTTGCATCTAAAACAGCAGCCACCCTCTTAGGCATTGACTCACTCAGGCTTTTCAAAAATTCTCCTTCAATATCCTGAGCCCAAACCTGATTCAGAGCTTCTGCTAGATATTTTTTAAAAGTATTTGGACCCTTTTTGCCTTATAAATGTTAGGAAAGAGCTGTTGCAGCTTTTCCTTGACCCTTTTCCAATAGTAGTGAATAGGATAGAGGTGGGCAGAGTTGGGTGGCAATTCCATAATCAGTATGTTGTTTTCAGCAAACCAAGTGGTAGTATCTCTTGCAGTATCTATCACTGCACCATCCTGGTGAAAGATTGGATGTCCAAGTGTGTCCCTCACCTCCTGCCAGGTATCAATTAAACTATCCTGCAAAACTCCAATATATACAAATTTATTCATACTCTTGTCAAAAATAAGAATCAAAGTATACTTATTATTGCTACAAATGCAAGCACAGACTATCAGCTTGATTCCTGGCCCAATTGTAGTACCTAAAATGCAGTCCTTAGGCTGTTTTTCTCCAGGTGTTCTGAACACCCAAATACTCCTAGCATCTTTAGCCTTTTCAACTATGCATTTATCACTAAAGATTATACTCTTAAATTTCTCATTTGTCTAATACTCGTGGTGCTTTACCCAAACTAGCCTTTTTATAGCTGTTAAGGGTAGCTGATTGTAAGGTCAAGCAAATCAAGCTAAACTTAAAAGTGTTTATCTTAGACAGATGGTAACCTACTCCCAAGTATCTTGAGAATCCCAAAGGGACCCTGAAGATACTATTAGGATAGGGGGAGAAGCGTCGATCGATTGGTCTTCAATAGACAAGGTAAAAGGTATGGAACTAATAGAGTTACCATTCAACTTGCAGTATTAAAGATGATAGTGCTGTGAGGCTTGAGAGTCCGAATCCTTAAGGGATTGCAGGCTCTTTAAATACAAAAGATGGTAGCTAGGAAAACTAAACAAAAGCGCAAACATCCTGTCCAACAAACATGCTAACAGAGGCATCATACGAAGGTAACCATATTGCAAAAACAGAGGGTTAAAAGCGACAGGATGGAGCTAACAAAACAAGTAATAGAATCATAACAAGAAGGAACAAGATATCGCTAATACTATATAAATCCAGTAGGTATAGCAGGAGGATATCAATACCCAAATGGGTAGAAACAAAGAGGAGTAGTGATAATCGAAACAAGGAAAGAATCATCAGTTAGGAAGTTATAACCAGGTAGGAAGGGACAACCAAATAGTAGCGCTTATCAGATATAAACTCAAATAAGTAATAATCAACTTCAAGTCAGTAGTAATAGTAGAAACATAGTAGGATTCCGTTACACTATGTTTCTACTATTACTACTGACTTGATGTTGGTTATTACTTATTTGAGTTTATACCTGATAATCACTCCCCTTTAGTTGTTCCTTTCTACTTGGTTATTACTTCCTAACGAGTGAAACTGTGTTTGCCCAGTTCTTGTTAAAAAGTTAGGTTAAAATGATACTACAATAATATGACAAATATAAGTACTGGAAAAAGTAGATAAATAGTTAGCAGTTCCCTTCCTAATTAAGGTGTGTGTTACCCATTTGGTAAATAGTACAAAATTATATGATGTGATAGTGTATAGCACTGAGATATTACTATGGGACTACAACCCATGATGGCCAGAAGTACTGTCTATAGCAGAGCTGCTCCGCCTCGGTGAAAGATCTAGACTCTTAACCAAAGAGTACTAAGACTTTAGATAATCTGAATACATATGCACCTGAGTGCATATATGCAAGAAAGACAGGCATCCAGACTAATCAACTAGTATTCTGTAAGATGTTGGCAAATGGGCTATATCAATTCCAACTTAGTTCATTTGGTAAATGGATTGAAAGCTATCAACTGGTAGAGGCTAAACACCCTCATAACAATAGATAGTTTGGGGAATCATTTGACCGAGCGGGTCATACATTTTCAGGGTCAAAGGTGTTTCCACTTTCTATGACCATCACCGACATATCTAAGAATACTTCATACATATAGCTAACATAAGAATCAGGAGAGCTGTATAAATAGCTAGCTGTCCCCCATAGTTAAGGGATCATCAAGCAACAGATAAGAGGTCTTAACAATATATTCAGTTGTTCACTATTCAGTTAACATGCTCTCAAGAAACTTTATCTTTTATCATATCTTTGAACTGAGCTTTCCTGACAGTTCTTTGACTCTCTCTTAATACTAGCATGACCTAGGCAATTCAATAGTACCCAATTGGCTACCCTGTAACAGACTGTACTATGCACACTGGCTTCCATCCCTTCATGCCTGCTACTGACACTATAGGCCCCTCTCCTTCTCCTGTTATGACTCAGATTGAGATGTGATTCACTTTCCCATTTTTTATCTTTTCTTACAATTATGATTTTGTGTTATTTCATTTTAGTCTATACTTGCTTAAGTAGTTACCATTATTGGGTGCAGGGATAGTATAGTCATTACTGGTGTAGAACTGGTTCAGTTATTTCCTTGGTCTTTGAATACTTGAGATTAATATTTTATTTTTGCTATAGCTAGCACTATATAGAGGTTCTTGTATATTGACAGCAAATATATGAGATAATTAAAAATAATCAAAACCCTCCCTAGTTAAGGTATAATCAAGCAATAGAGAAGAGACTTTAACCATATAATCAAGTTAAGAAACTTGAAAACCCATTTCTTTCTTCTATTGAATTTGCTAGAGCTTTCCTGACAATTCACCTTCCTTCTTGATAAGAGCACAGCTTAGGCAAATCTACTCTACTGAAGTAGCTTCTCTGAAACCGTGTTCCAATTACTTGCTTCTCATAGTTAGGGTAACAAAATCACCAAATGGTTAAGTTTAGGAAGAAATATAATCAAATCAAGTGGGGGTATGGTCCAATGGTTTGCACCAAACGACTAGTAATTCCACTTTCGGCCCTGCTGATTGACTTAAACTGTGAGTTGCATTGTCAAATGGGTGGGTTCAATTCCCATTACACCCCACTTATTTTTTTTTTTTTCTTCCTTTCTGAAAAGGGCTACTAAGGGTAGAGGGCTATGGCAGGGATGCAGATTACTAAGGTGAATTTCTTTGAGGATGGTTTGGGTATTTTGTATCTTGGACAAGGTTCAAGGGCTGCTTGTCAGATAGTTATTTGAAAATTGTAATTCTGGTAGAGAATTCAGCTTTACAATTTTCATGATTATAAAGATAATTAATCATAACTTTATTTAATTTATTTACAAATTACTTATCATATCTAGAAAACTTTTAAGCATAATATATTTATTAGGTGAAAAAGGTTTTAACAAAATATCCTTCTGAAAAAGTATGTGGAAACAATGGTCCTGTTTGGCACACTTGTCTGTTCAAATAACAAACTTTCGTTATTTGTACACATGTATACGAAACATGTTCTGAAATCAAGATTATTTCAACTAACGGCGTGCCAAAAACCCTTGAGATTTTGGGGTACTCTTCTTGGCCTACCAGTTGTTTGTTGACTTCAGGTTGCCGAGGTAACGTCGGCTGACGGATAGGGATAAGCCTAGATCTGATAACTATGGCTTCAATCTGATAACCTGGCTATCTTGAGCTAAACGGATCAGAGGAGGCTAAAAAAAAAAAAAAAAAAAACCAAGAAGGAAAAAATTGTGCCCCTGCTAAAAGAACCTCACTCAAGGCCCACGCTGGGCTTTTTTTTTTGCCCCTCCACACCCCTCCACTACTTGTTCCCCCCCCTCGAGTTTTTATTGCCACCGGTAGACATCTCCACTCACTTGTTACAGTACGTCCTCTTCGTTCTATTTAGATAGAACGTTGAAAAGTTGCGATAAAAGGAAGGACAGATTTCTGGGGTTCATCTTCATCCCTGCCTGCGTTTCTGAGAGGTTCTCTTTTTTTTAATTTTTTTATTCTTTTTTTTCTGCTCACTTTGCCTTGCATTTGCAGACTGTTCACTGCCACATCTCTCTCATAAGTAAGCTTCGCACCTCTGCTCCCTTTCCCCCTTACCACCAACTTGTTCCTCCTGTCACTTTCTCATCCGACCTTTTTTTCCTCGAAATCACAGTTTTTCTCTTTCAACCAGTCATATAAACCATGGTTTCTGCATCAAAGGCCAAGCGTGAAGCCGAGCGTGCCGCAAAGCGTGCTGCCGGCGGTGGAGAGGACAAACCAAAGAAGACTGCTGCTAGCAAGCTCGCTACCACACCCGGTTCATCTAGGGCTGGATCCAAGGCGACCTCCAAAGCATCCTCGGTGAATGGCGAAGCTGTTGAGGGCACGGACGAGAAGGCCTTGGCTAAGCTTGAGAAGCTTGCTTTACAGGAGGACGAACACGGGCTCTCCGACCGTGTTACTACTGGTGTTCTCTCCTCGTTGGAGTCATCTCGCGATGCTAAAATTTCTTCCGTCTCGCTTGTGTTCCATGGTAGGGTTCTTATTCAAGATGCCACACTTGAGTTGAATTACGGCCGCCGATATGGGTTGCTCGGTGAGAATGGTTGCGGAAAATCGACTTTGTTGAAATCCATTGCTAAGCGGGAGTTTCCTATTCCTGAGCACATTGATATTTATCTACTTAATGAGCCTGCCGATAAGACCAGCTTGGGGGCTCTTGATTATGTTGTCACTCAAGCTCAGGAAGAGCTGAAGAGATTGGAGACACTAGCTGAAGAGACACTGGAGACTGATGGTCATGACAGCCCGATTTTGGAAGATCTTTATGAGGTTCCATCACCCCTGACTCCCCAATTTTCTCGCCTTATTTAGCATGTTCGGCCCTGTTAGACTTCATCCCGTTATCTGTCCTTCTGGTGTATTTTGGAAATTCTGATAATTTATTTAGCGTATTGACAGTATGGATCCCTCAACATTTGCTACTCGTGCATCTCTTATCTTGACTGGTTTGGGCTTCAATCCTGAGACCATGAACAAGCATACGAAGGACATGTCCGGGGGCTGGCGTATGCGTGTTGCATTGGCGAAGGCTTTGTTCGTCAAACCATCTCTGCTTTTGTTGGACGACCCTACTGCCCATTTGGACTTGGAGGCATGTGTGTGGCTTGAGGAGTATTTGAAGAAATGGCCACGTACCCTCGTTTTGGTCTCTCACTCGATGGATTTCTTGAACGGAGTCTGCACCAACATGATTGATATGAGAATGAGAAAGCTTATCTACTATGGTGGTAACTACGATGCGTGAGTGCTTTCCTAGCGGCAACTTATGCCTTCACAATTGCTGACACCTGTGATTTTATAGCTACATCAAGACTAGAAGTGAGCAAGAGACCAACCAGATGAAACAATACCACAAACAGCAAGAGGAAATTGCACATATTAAGAAGTTCATTGCTTCCGTAAGTATTCTCTTGTGAAACATTGCCGTGTTCTACGCTTACATTCTCTAGGCTGGTACATATGCAAATTTGGTCAGACAAGCCAAATCTCGCCAGAAGATTCTTGACAAAATGGAGGCAGATGGCCTGATTGAGAAGGTCAATCCTGATCGTGTCTTCTCTTTCCGTTTTGCCGATGTCGAGAAGCTTCCCCCGCCGGTTCTTTCCTTTGATGACGTTAACTTTTCCTACTCTGGTAATGCTAAAGATAATCTATACGAAGGCCTTGACCTTGGTGTGGATATGGACTCCCGTGTGGCACTTGTCGGACCCAATGGTGTTGGAAAGTCAACCCTTCTTAGAATCATGACTGGAAAGCTTCAGCCGACAAACGGATCAGTCAGCCGACACACCCACTTGAAGTTGGGAATGTACTCCCAGCATTCGGCTGAGCAGCTTGACCTTACCAAGTCGGCTTTGGACTTTGTGCGCGACAAGTACCGGGAAAAGAGCCAAGATTACCAGTACTGGAGACAGCAGCTCGGAAAGTATGGTCTGAGTGGGGATTCTCAGACAGCTTTGATGGGAACCTTGTCTGAGGGTCAGAAGTCGAGGATTGTCTTTGCTCTTCTTGCCATCGAGTCCCCAAATATGTTGTTGCTCGACGAACCTACCAACGGTCTGGATATCCCTACTATCGACAGTTTAGCGGAAGCTATCAACGCATTCGATGGTGGTGTTGTTGTCGTGTCTCACGATTTCAGGTAGATCCCCTTTTAATAATAATTTATGACGATCGTATACTCACCACATGACCTTAGACTTCTCGATAAGATTGCCAAGGATATCCTTGTTTGTGAAAATAAGACGGTTAGACGGTGGGAGGGCTCAATTGGTCAATACAAGAACCACCTCAGAAAGAAGATGCAGTCCACTGGTGCTGTCTAGATAAAAGTCTTTTGTTGTATCCGGGATTGTTTCCTTTTTCCTTTTTCCTCTTTTTTTCCCCCTCTTCCTGGTTTCTTTCTCCTTTCCCTGGACTACAGGGTGATAGAACGTCCGCTGGACTGGTTGGTATATGGTGGTGGTGGTGGTGGTGTGGGGTTGGGAAATTTATGGAATTGCGCTTAACGGCAGATCGATAAGTCTTGGGAGCAGAAGTGAGAGTTTTGTTAGGGTGGAGGCGATGAGAGAGCTGATGATGAGAAATGATTACAATGATGAGTATTTTGTGTCTGCTGTACCGTGTTCTGGTGGCAGTGGTATCCTGTGGAGTCCTCCGTATACTTGATGGTTAATTCGCAATTGATGAGTAGCGTATTTGCACCGCATTCCGCTGAACTAGTGGTCACACATCGTCACTCGTAAGTTATTAGGGTGCGAATGGTAACGTACGGTATGTTACCATTCAATACGATACAATACGATACGGTACCATACGGTAAACTTACCAGGCACCGTTAGCCGAGCGTCATAGGAAACACTTGTGGGAAACACTTTTGGTTCGTAAGCCCAGATCAGAGTTCAAATTTGAGCAAGAAGTACAATAAATGGAAAAGAACATGAAGTGGAGTCAATTTAGTTGTCAGCATACCTTAAGTTCATGGTTTTGACGGGCAAGAAAGGCTTGTATAATTTCATCGTATGGTGATTGAGGCATTGAGAGTTTGCCGTGAATAGTTGGATAACTCAACCGACTGCTCACTGATGAACTTGGTTTTAAGCCTATGTGGAACATTTACAATCAAAGTAGTTCCCAAAGGCCTCATTCTGAGGTGTTGGTTACTACAACTTGATGTAAATACCAAAGATAGAAGACTGGAACACCAAACATCGGGCCTTAAAGGCAGAAATGCCGTTTTCCGGTATGTTATCTGCTTAGTGTAATTTACTGTAACATACCGTATGGTATCGGTCATGTATCATATGGTAACGTACCGTATTATTCGAACACTATAAGTTATGAAATTTAACTGTTATTCGCAGGGTAGACATGGTCATAAGTTGCCTCTCTGGAGGTTTACTCATCTTGCAACTTCCGGACGAACTCCTGTCTGGAAATTTGTGCCTTGTTGACCATTTACCACAATAAGGCGTTGTCGAGGAGTAAAGGACCCATACTGCAGATATATATACCTCCGTGTGGCTACCACCGTCTCGTGTATCGTACTCGGGGGGTCGTCGTGTAATTCACGGGTATTGGTGATGATATGTATGGTAGAAAGGCGAAACAAGCAGGGCGTCCGGAAACCTCGCCTGCTCCCCGCCAGCACGAGATGGTGATAGGGTATGTACGAGGAGTGGGCTTAGCCATGGAAAACTAGCGGTTCCGGAACCCTCTGACTACGATTGGTACGGTGCTATTGGGATATCATACTTGCCGGACACCGGTTCGTTGTTGCTGGTGAGGGCCGGGTCACATCTGGCCGGGAGAATTGGTAAAAAAAAGAAAGCCAGGCGGATAGAGGAAATATCTTGGCTGTTTTGTTGTCTACGAAGGAGTGGTTGGTGGATTGGTTGCGCTCGAGAGGGAACGCCCCTGCCAGATATGGTGGGAATAGAAATAACCTCTAGAGTACTGCACTCGAGCACTGTGCGATATTGTAGAAGTAATACGGCACTTTGGACAGCTTTCCGGAGAGTGGGTGGGGTTGCTTCTTTGGGTTTTCTTCTTTATTCTCCATGGGGGGTAAGGTCTGCTCTTAACTTCTGCTGTACCGTGCCAGTTTCTTAAAGAAACAAGTCATATCATAGAGTAAGGTGAGGGTTTTAGATAGGCGTGACACGAGAATGCGGGGAAAGGAAAGTTTCACGAGTTGTGTGACCTTTGCATGTGGGTGGGTTCAGAATGCTGAGGAGGGTATGTGAGGGAGGAGGGGTAAATTGAGGGATGGATGGATGGATGGTGTTTAAACTGTTTTCAAGGTAGGCTTAACTTATAATATTAGGGGGGTTTCTTTTTTTGTTTATTGCGTCAAGGTGTTGTCGATAAACTATAACTATCGGTGACCACAACGAAGGAATTGTTCGCACGAGGGGAGTGTTTTTCTCTTCTTCTTCCCGGAGTTGGTAATTGGAATTGCTGAATTATAAGTATGAGGTTCGTTCTACTTCACCGCTAGAATGCTTGCCCCCCCCCCGGCTGCATCCTTGCAGCTTCCCCCGCAATTGGCCTTCATATTATAAGTCAAGGTCCCCAGGGACACAGCTAACCTACATCCAACAGTTGCGGCCACACTCACCACTATCACAGCCCTCCTCGGGAAGAAACACTATCATCATCATCACCACCAACAACAGTTATGGGCGGCGGAACCCCCTTCTCAGGAGCCTCGGCTGGTGCCTCTGGCTACCCGCAATTAAACTTCACCCCAAAGGGCCAACAGATCCGCGACATCTACCAAGACCGCCTGAGGCAGTTCACTGCGCAGGGGCAATACGAGAGCAAGAACCTCCGCTCAATGTTCGTCAGTGACCACGAGGACTCCAGCGAGTACGTCAAGCTCCAAGTCTACTCCGTCCCGGACCTGGAGCGCATTCCGTTCGACAAGGCTGTCCAGGGCGAGTTCAAGAGCACTTCCAAAGGCCAGAGTTTCGGGCCGTCATGGTCGACGCATTGGTTTAAGGTCAGGGTCACCGTGCCGACGAGGATGCTGGAGCAAGAGAGGTTGGAGTTTCACTGGGATGCGAATTGCGAGGGGTTGGTGTGGACAAAGGAGGGCGAACCTGTGCAGGGGCTTACCGGCGGTGGGGAGAGGGTTGAGTATCAGATCCCCGAACAGTGGAGGGATGGCAAGGAGCATTTGCTCTATGTCGAGCTGGCGTGTAATGGCATGTTTGGAAACGCTGGTGGTGGGGACAGTATTCAGCCGCCGGATCCGAATCGATAGTAGGTCTTTTTCCCCACAGCGCTTGAGTGAACATATGGTAACGGTGGTTTGTTGGGTGACGTTAGCTTCCAGTTGACAAAGGCAGATATTGTCGCACCGAATTTGCAAGCTCAAGGGTTATACATTGACTTCTGGATACTGGGTGATGCATCGCGGGAGTTTCCTGGGGATTCCTGGGTATGTGTCTTGTGCTTGGTGTGGGGGGTTGGCTAATGCTACTTTAGGAAGCGCATACGGCTACCCAGGTTGCCAATGATATCGTCAACACTTTCGTTCCTGGATCTCAAGCGTCTATCCTTCAGTGCCGGAAGATTGCCGCAAGGTATCTTGGCGGCAATGTTGATTCTGCAAAGGTTTACGATTCCGATCTTGAACCGATTGTGTATGGGATCGGACATTGCCATATCGATACTTGCTGGCTTTGGCCGTTCGATGAGACGAAACGTATGATTGCTTTCTCACCCGCCTTCTTTTTCCCCTTCTTGCTTGTGTCAGTTCATAATTGGGTATGATACTAAGTAACTTATTAGGCAAGGTGGCACGTTCGTGGTCCTCTCAGTGCAATCTCCTGGATAGGTATCCGGAGCATAGGTTCACGGCTTCCTCCGCGCAGCAGTACAAGTGGCTTGAACAGTACTATCCGAAGCTCTTTGAGAGAGTTCGCAATCATGTCAAGAAAGGCACGTTTCAGCATATCGGTGGAAGTTGGGTCGAGCATGACACAAATATGCCGAGTGGGGAGAGCTTGGTGAGGCAGTTTATCCTTGGCCAGCGCTACTTCCAGAGCAGATTTGGGGAGAGGTGTACCACCTTTTGGTTGCCTGGTAAGTTTGGCGTTTGAGGCACTGATGTGAATAAGAGCGAGAACTGATGAAGGGAAAAAGACACTTTTGGATATAGTGCGCAATTACCGCAGCTGTGCAGGCTTGCAGGAATGACTAGGTTCTTGACGCAGAAGCTTTCATGGTATATATATTATTTTTTTATAACGGGTATTTTTGTCTCGGCAGTTAATTTATATAAATAGGAATAATATCAACAAGTTCCCGCACACGACTTTCAACTGGATTGCCCTTGATGGGTCTCAGGTCCTGTGTCACATGCCTCCTAGCGAGACATATACTGCTCAGGCACACTTTGGCGATGTCAAACGGTCGGTCACTCAGCACAAGTCCATGGACGAGGATGCTACGTCGCTCCTTGTCTTTGGTTACGGAGACGGTGGGGGTGGGCCCACCGCCGAGCACATTGAGAAGCTTCGTCGCTGCCGTGGCATGAGCGACACAATTGGTCTCCTTCCTCGTGTTAAGATGGGTGAAAGTGTAGACGATTTCTTCTCCCGGTTGGAGAAGAAGCAAGGGTCTACGAAGAAGTTCGTGACTTGGTACGGAGAGCTGTATTTTGAGCTTCACAGAGGAACGTACACTACTCAGAGCAACAACAAGAAGAACAACCGCCGAGCCGAAATAGCATTGAAGAACCTTGAGCTGCTGGCTGCGTATGCTAGCTTGGGCAGTAGCTATGGATATCAGTATCCGAAGAAGGATATTGATGAGTTATGGGAAATCATATGCTTGTATGGGTGCCTTTCTACCCTCACACACGCACATGCTGACAACGGCGTACAGATGTCAATTTCACGACTGCCTTCCTGGGTCATCTATCGAGATGTGCTATCGGGATTCTGATAAGCTTTATGCCGAACTTTTCCGGAGGTGTGGAGAACTCATCGAGGCAGCTAGTCTGGCTCTTGGGATCAAGTCTACCCCGGGTTCTGATACCAAACCTTTTGCCGTGAATACCCTCCCTTGGGATCGTACGGAGCTTGTTGAGCTTCCGAAAGAGGTGGCTGGGGCATGTCAGAAGGGGGCGAACGGTAGCGTATACGGGTTCTTGGGGACTGAGGGGCTTGTCCAAATTTCTGGAGGCGGTCCGAAGGTTACTGGTGAGTTTTTCCCTGTTCGGGAGTGGTGGTTGTGCTGACACGGAGATATAGTCACAGAAACCGCAAAGGATGTTTACGTTCTTGCAAACGATAAACTGCAGGTCACGGTCCAGGATGGAGTGATCACCAGTCTGATTGACCGCGAGTTGGATCGTGAGGTTATTCCAGAGGGTGCTAGGGCTAACCAGTTGGTTGTTATGGATGACAAGCCCTTGTATTGGCAAGCATGGGACGTTGAGGTTTATCACCTAGAGAGCCGTAGGGAGCTGCCTGCGGGCAAAGTTTCCATTTATGAGAATGGGCCCTACAGGGCCAGTGTCCTTGTGGAGACTCAGATTAGCAAGACCAGTTGGATCAAGACTATTATCAGTCTTCAGGCTTCAGTGAATAGCGCGGGTAACTCTGTCGAGTTCGACAGTGAGATCGAATGGAGGGAGGACATGAAGTTTTTGAAAGTTGAATTCCCCGTGGACATTCACAATACAGAGGTACCCAATTCTGCCATCAATCGAAAGGTAGAGGTGTATCGCTAACTCCACAGGCCTCCTACGAAACTCAATACGGCATCGTCCGCCGACCAACCCACTACAATACCTCCTGGGACATGGCCAAATTTGAGGTCTGCTGTCACAAATGGGCCGACCTGTCCGAACACAACTTTGGCGTGTCCATTCTCAACGACTGCAAGTACGGCTTCGCCACGGTGGGAAATGTTATGCGTCTCTCCCTAATCCGAGCTCCAAAGGCACCAGATGCGCACGCAGACATGGGCCGTCACACATTCCGCTACGCAATCCTCCCGCACCACGGGCCCGTCGGGGAAACCACTGTTCGCACAGCCATGGCCTTCAACAACCCGCTACAGCCGGGTTATGTCCTAGCCAGCGAGGTGGAGAGCGTGAGCGAGCTCATGAAGACCATTAGCATCGAAGGCGGGAGTAAGAGCATAGTCCTGGACACAGTCAAGAGGGGCGAGGACGACGAGGACGTTTCCACCGGTGGGATCCCAACGAGGAAGGGACGGAATTTGGTACTTAGGTTTTATGACAGTCTTGGGGGGAAGGGGTCCACCACTGTCCATACGTATGCTCACTGCCTTCCTCCTTAATCATTGATCCGACGAGTGGGAGCACTAATACCTTGTGGGCGTAACAGAAAATTACCCGTCAAGGCGGTTTATAAGACTAATGTCCTCGAGGATGATATCTCGGAGGTTGCGCTGGCTGAGGCTGCCACGGGACATAAGTGCTTTAAAATTACGCTAAGGCCATTCGAGGTTGCGACGTTTAGGTTGCAGCTTTAGGCGGTGCGAAGGGTGGCTGTGCACTGTACTGTGCTTTGTTTGACTGTGGAATTGATGATGATTTTTATTTCACAATGGCTTATCGTGCTCAATGGTGCTGTACTCGTAAAGTGATGAAGTGTGGCCGCGATGCTACTTGCACTTTTTTCTAATTTACTTGACCCAAAGAGGAGTGGACTCCACAATGAACCAACCTCACACATCTTTTTACCACTCACGTCAACGCCATCAACCTCACCTAACATGGCAAACAAAGCTATACCGGTATACCATACTCAGCCAAACACCAAAAAAATCACGAGCCACAGTATACCCCACCGCTACCCCCCTCCTC
>QFET01001779.1:0-10248 GCA_003316355.1 Tuber calosporum
GAGCCGCCGCGGGGGTTTTCTGCTGGAGATGGTGTCTTTATCGCTGCTCAGCTTATTCGATCTATTTGTTATTGCTATTTATCACTTCGGTGAACTGGGCCTCCCCTAACTCATTGCCGGGAGGGATGCAAAGCAACTTCTTGAAGGAGGATCATACCTATATCATACTAGGGGCAATTCAGATTTCAGGTGGAACTGTCGGCAAGACCGCATCAGGCCCTGGTAAATCGATGGGTTTGAGCCGGCCCTTCCTTCTTTTTCCCTGCTTCGATGTTACTCTATGTTTGTATGATACGGCACTGCGCTGTTACGAACTTACTTGCAACCGGAGATAGGTTAGGGCTGGAGTCTATTGGTTGATTGGTTGGTGGAGGCATGTTATGATATCCACCAAAAGGAGGTTTCTACGAGTACAAGAGGGTGGGGAGTCCTCGACCCGCAAACAATATGGTAGGATAGCGGCAACTTAGGTTTCAGAAACCCACTCATATATTGCCTAGAACGTCCCTGTCGAAGCCCCTATCATATCGTGCTTGTACATACAAAAGGCCCACACCCGCCAAGCTGTCAAAGAATCCGTATCTACCAATTGGCCTCATCAATCGATCCCTCCTCTCTCCCCCCGTAATCTCTCACCTTCACTCAATCTCTACAAACAATCAGCCAACCGAACGAACAAATCCACCGCCACCNAAAAAAAAAAAAAAAAAAAAAGCAACCAAGGAAAATATGAAGACCGCCTCAACCCTCCTCACCCTCCTCACCATCCCCCTCTTCGCCAGGGCGCACTTCCAACTAACCTACCCCCCCTCCCGTGGTCCTAACGACCAGACGCAAGCCACCTCACCTTGTGGCGGCCTCGACACACCCTCCACCACTCGCACCCCCTGGGGATTAACGGGCGGGCAACTAAAGTTCGAAGCGGGGCACGATGAAGCAGACACGGCAGTATATCTGGCCATAGGGAACAACCCGAAAGAGAGCGACTTCAAAATCATACTTGCACCCCAATTCCAGCAGATTGGTCTCGGCACCTTCTGCTGGAGCCAGCTGCAAGTCCCGAATGGCACGCAAGGCGTCCGCGATGGGGTGAACGCCACGATTCAAGTCGTACAAGCGGGACATACGGGAGGTGGGCTTTATAACGTAGGTCATTCTCCTCCCAATTGACCAGTGGATGGTTACTGACGGGGTGAGGGGCGTTTCTTCCTTTCATAGTGTGCGGATATAACCTTCGTCTCGTCCGCACCGGGAGGCGTTCCTGCCTGTACCAATTCTTCCGGTATTTCGGCGGAGCCGGTCTCGCATAGCGGTGATCATGCCGCCAATTCTTCATCCTCGTCGGCTTCGCCGTCGTCCACTGCTAAGCCGAATGGCGGGAATGTGAATGCTGTTGAGGGGATTGTATTTGTGGGTGCGGGAGTAATGGCTGTCGTGGGGGGTTGGGTGTTTTAGATGGGTTTTGAGTTGGGTTGGAGGGTGTTTTATTGCCATTATCACCATTATTATTTCGTTGTCTTTTTTTTTTTTCTTTTTTTTTTTTTCTGTATTGTATTATACCGTAGATAATGCAGCTGACTGGTTGGTTGGTAAATAATGTGGATTGGATTGTAACTGAATGGGATATTGGAGTGAGTGTGAGTGTGGAGTATGGGTGGTAATGGTGTTTGATGCCGGTACACTACAGTCCAATACAGGTGGTAGTGTGAATCCTCAGTTTTGCTAAGGCACTCTTTTCGGGTATTGGCAGGGACATAACACTGGTGGCCTATACAGAACCAGGCACGATACTCCTATGTGCTGGAAGTCATTGCAATTAGAATACTCGGATGGGCAGCACTCACCGAAGCCAAACCTGACCACCCCAATGGAAAATAATCCCATCAAGGGCAACAGAATTCGAAAAGAGCCAAGGGCAAGAGAAGAGAAAACAAGAGATACCAGTGACGATGGAAACAGAAATCATAAGGACCAAGATCTCTCCCTCAGGGACCACAGTACGGTACCTTCCTCCGACAAACCTGGAGGACCCCTATCTCTCCCTCTCCCAGCGCTCCCCTAAACCACCATCCATACCGTATCTGATACAGGATACATCAAAGAGGACATTCCCCATACTAGTCTTCAGAGCGAGCACTGCAGACGAAACTTTCACAATATACCGAAAAACACGTACCGTAACCACGATTTCCATTCATGTCCACGATTCCTCCCAACATCATATCGTATCATACCAGAACTCGAGAATCGGACGTAGCTAGCTAGCTAGCTAGCTACCCACCTATCCAGTAATTTTTTTATTTTTTTATATATATAAATCTTGTATGGTTTTAATTTACAAGAAAATTTCTGATACCGGAATTACCCTTCTACAGTAAATACCATACCATACCATACCAGGGGGGTTACATAATGAATGGATGAATTCGTGAAAAAAAAAACTTGGAATGAACCGGAAACCGTCAACTTGATTCTCTCTTTTTACAGTACTTTTTTCTTTATTCAATCTGAAGATACCTCCTTTTTTCTGGTCGGGATGGGAGGTTTGAAGGTATCTGGATTCCTCCATACTGTACTGTTACGAGTACGAGTACGAGTTCTCGATGTCTGGCCTGCGAGTTGAAAATACAAGTACTGTACATGTATCATACAAGTGAAAAAGTGGGAGGAGGGGTAAGGTAGTTGTGTAGAAATTTCGGGGGGATCTCGACTACAATATGTACCATACCAACTTATGTTTTTCATGATACTATTGACCTACCGTATCACACTCTCGTAAGAAAATGTAGGTTCTATCTACTTGCCGTATTCCTTACCGTATCGTACTCTTATCCATTTTTCAACTTTGATGACCCCCCCCCCTACGAGTACTCGAGTACAAGTACTATATACCACGGATAGGAAACTCGAATCGGTCTACCGTACTCGTACAGTAGTTGCTTGCTTGCTTGCTACGAGTAGATTAGATTAGATGAGGACCACGTCTACAGGGTAAATGTTATCCACTTGATGATAAGGATTAAAATCTATCGCGGTATAGGGGATCCCGGAGTATAATCGCCAAGTTTTTTTTGTTCAGTGTAAATAGATTTATTACTTGTATCGTACCTGCGCATGAACGATCGTGAGGTTCTCGAGGGTGGGAATGGAAGAATGGATGCATCATTGTCTTGTCATATTCATGCTTGTTGCTTTTGCTCTGCTCGTTATTGTACTAACTGACTAACTAACTAACTAACTATGACTCCGGAATGTGGTGTGGGCTGTTGAAAACTATTATTGTTGTTATAATGGTTTTTACATGATCCCGGTATGATACCTCGGTTCTCCCTGTTTTTTCTTTCTCTTTTTCTCCCCTGGTGATGGATGGATGGATGAGTGGGGGGGGGGGAATATGGTCCAATTCCTCACTCGTAGAAAACAAAAGGGAGAAAGGAAAAAGAAGAAGAGAACAGGAAAAACATCAATAACAGAAATACAATTCTTTCCATTGTCTAACATGGAGGGGTTTAATCTAATTAATTAATGTTGACGTTAATGTTCGCTCCCACGAATCCACCGGCCAAATATTAATTCCCCGAGAAATACACCGGCGAGGACGGCAAGGAAGTAGCCAACGTTGAAAGTCATTACTGCTAACATGCTAAGTGTAGGTAGGAGGGCTATTAGCCGGAGCATGTTCCATGGATATTTATTAACGGAGCATCGCCAACCCGGTTTACAGTTACGGGGAGAAGGAGCAAAGAGCAAAGAGAGAGGAGAGAGGAGAGAGAGAAAACATACAGTAAATACCCAACTCCCGTAGTAACCGTCTGCATCCAAGCCCTCGGTAAATCAACTGACCACCTCCACGGTTTCCCATTCCAAGCACCCTTCCTCGTTCCTCCTCCTCCGCTATTGCCGTCACTTCCATCTAGCCTCCCCAAACTACCAAGACTCCCGGCCTTCCCTGCCGCAACGAGTACACTTCGTTCATTCTCTCTAGTAGCCCATTTGTGGTCCAGCACGCTCTTCCATGCCACCAGGAACCTATACGTGAACGCCAGGAATACCAGGAAGACGATCGCACCAGCATATTGTCCTGGCGAAGTTGGCGCCCACGCGGACGAGTAGAGCGAGTCTGTTATGCTCATGTGGAAGGACATGCTCATGCCCGAGGAGGGCGTGGAGTGTGAGTGGTGACCACCTGTAGAGGATATCGTGGAGTCGGTGCTCGAGGAGCCGGCTTGGTCATTGTGTTTTGTGAAATCGGCCATTGTGCGTACCGTGTGTCTTGAGTGAAGCATGTTAGGGTTTATATCTTTTTTTGGTTTTTTTTTCTTTCTTTATCGTGCCCTGCCGGAATGGATTAAGGAGAGGGAGAAAAAAGAAGGTATGATACAGTATCTCGCCCAGCGAGATGGTAGAATAGAAAAGAGAAGGAAACGAAGAACAACAACAGATACAACGAAAGAGGGAGGGGGGCAGACTGAGAAGAAGAAGAACTTACCTTGAGATGTAGCTCCCACCGGAAACTTATATGAAATGGTGGTATGCCCTTCCTCCCTTTCCCTTCCCTTTCAATTGATAAAAGCCAATTTTAAGCTTAACTTCCTTGTCACCTCCTGCTCCTCCTCTCTTCAGCCCTGCGACTTCTGTAACTCCTGAAAGATCCGTCGAGTTGGTGGAGCAGCCCGAGCGTCAAGTCAAGCGTTAAGGGTTGCTTGCTTGCTTGCTTGCTTGCCAATCAGACAATGTCAACCATGCGCGCTTCTTCCCCCTTCGAAAGGAGGAAAGATGAAAGGGAGAAATCCGCGACGCGACGACCTTCAAGTAAAGCTCCGGATTTCATGCAAAGACAAGACCACACACCACCCACACCCACACAAAACCTTTTATGATACAGTATTCTACTTTTTTGGCATTCGGGAAGGCGTGAAACAGAAGGCATGCGGCGGAAATTATTATTTAAAGTCGACGACAAAGTAGGGTACGGTACGAGTACAGTAGATCGGTGGCCCGTACGGGATGGCAGGGGTGAGTGGGTGGGGGTGAGCGGGTAGTGTACAAGTACGAGTAGGGGTTACGAGTAACATGCTCACTGGTGTTTGGAGGGGCAGTGCAGGGCAGATATGATACGTTGCTCGAGGAGAGGAGGATGAGAAATGAGGGCTTTTGAGTGTGTATTGTTAGGAAGGGGTGGGGGGTGGGTGTTGCGTTGTTGAATCGCCTATGATACACACACACTGCAAGATGTCTAATCATTTACGGTATCTCTTTGGTACAAATGCCTGGTACTTGCACGGTAGAGTAACAGGTTCGGTATTATATGATAAATTACGGCATCATACCAATTTTCTTTGTTACTTCATTACTGCACGGTACTCGTACGGGCGGGTAGATTACTCGTTACTCGAGTACTCGGGCACTTGTACAGTACTGTGATGCGGACGGACAGGGCAGGACAGGCTGTTGGAGGAGAGCCTACCCGAATGCAGCACTTGCACCGGCACAGTACAGTACAGTACTATAACCGGTAGAGGACTCGAGTACTTGCAGCTCCCACTCTACCGACACAAACACTCGCCGCTCGAGGGGCAAGTTTTATTTACAGTATTTTGGTGAGCAAGTTTCGGACTGATTGGGTAAAACGCCAGTGAGCAGGTTCTGGCCCGATCGGGGAAGTGTGTTTATCGAGGAAGCTACCGGTTCCCTACAGTACTCGTACACGTGGGGTTATTTTTTCTTTCTCTATCTCTTTTGTGCACGTGCTTGGAGAGGGGCTTCTTGGAAAAAGAAAAGAAAAAGGAAAAAAGGAAAGAAAAGAAGAAAGAGAGAAAGGGTGGTTCTGAGGTTAAGGTTTGTTGGGTGAATATTGGGCCCAGCTGGAATTTCGGTCGTGTTGGCTGGGTAGCTATCGGCTGTCTGAGGTTAGACTGTACGAGTACCTACAGTGCTGGGCGCAGTCGGAGTACTGTGCTATGGCTGGTTTATGATGGTACAGTATGATACTCGAGTGCTCGTTCAAGTACGGTATTGAAGAACATGGTATAGAGATGAGAAGGTTGGGGGTGAGAAGGTGGTGATCGTGATGATGATAAGGATGAGGTAAGGCTCTAGTGCGAGAGCCATATGGAGATAATTACTTCCCCTCCTGTTTCTGCCTGTGCATGCGCGGCCTGTTTGATTGACATTTCGAGGAAGGCGTGAACGAACGAGCGAGTACCGTACGATAATTAGCTGGATGAGGGGTGCAGGTGAATGGAATGATGATTCTCTGCCCTGCGGAAAAAGGATTTGATGTCATTTCATTGTTCTCGCCTCCTTCCCTCCTTCCTCCCTCTCTCCCTCTCTCCTCTCTCCCTCCTCCCCGCATCCAGAAAGTGAGATCTGCCCTAGAAAACGCCTTTGCCTTACTACCGTACCCTAACGTCTGCGTTCTTTACACATAATGGAGCCGTGATTTGAGGAAAAGTCGCCTTCCCTGCTCGTCCCCGTTTCAATGTATATACACCCACTTCGTCTGACCTTTCTCACGCCTTCTGGTTTGAGTCTTGAACGGTTCCTACCACACTTACTCATCCACCCCGCTCCCCGTGATCTGACGATAAAGTCATATTATACTCGAGCACGGTTCATCGCCTCCTGATTTTCCTCGTTTCATCCCACCGTGATTGATTGAGCAAGCTCTGCCATTGACACCTCGGACATGTCACATTCAGGACATGGCGGCGGAGGGGGTGGACTTTTTCCTATCCCGGAAGCCCCCTACTTTGCGAAGATATACTGGATTTTCGTTGGCGGAGCTGTAGGTGTTGGAGTATTGGCCCACCTTGGGGAATTGTTGCTCTACCGTCAGAGGCTCGTTGATGCTCCATTTGTATCAAATATCCCTTGGCTGACTTGGATACCTCTAGGATCTCTGCCGCTTCTAAGGCTCTTCCCGAGCCAGCCAGACCAAAGAACTTCCTCGCCAGGTGGTATGCGACCCTCACTGCGACAACCCGAGAAGCGATATACTATACCGCCTCGTTTGTAGACTCTTGGAGAATACCATCGATTGCAGACTCCAAGATTTCGTGGAAAAAGGTGTCACCATTGAACTTCCCACAATTTGGCCGTGTCTTGCTCATTGCTGCGAATCTCGCCTTGCTGTTATCGCTCGTTTTTTATGGCTGGGATGTGGATGATAGACGAAATTGGGAGGGTATAGCTGTGCGTACTGGCTGGGTTACTCTTGCTCAACTGCCTTTGGTATTCCTGTTGGCTGGAAAGAGGAATCTGATTGGGTACGCTACTGGTACTTCATACGAGCGATTGAACTGGATTCATAGATGGGTTGCACGGTGCATGTTCATCACCGCTACAATCCATTTGGGCTACTTTTTTCGGACGTGGGACCAGTACAACTATATCGAGCGCAAGCTCAAGATTGACATCATAACTCGTAGGGGGCTTGGCGCTTGGTGCGTACTGCTGTGGATCGTGTTGTCGAGTTTCGCACCCATTAGAGAACGGAGATACGAGTTTTTTGTTGTCCAGCATGTAATTAGCTTCATTGGCTTTATCGTCATGGTTAGGTTGCACACCCCGAAAAATGCGCATGTCTATGTTTGGGTACCCGTGGCAATTTTTTTCCTCGACCGTGCCTTGAGGATAGCGTACATGCTCTACACCAACGTCGCTATGTTTCACCCCGGAAAGCGGCAGAAAATCACCGGACTCTTCACCTGCAATGCAACTTTTCATGCCCTGTCGGATAAGGCTACAAAGGTGGTAATACTCAACCCCCCATTTAGTTGGAGTCCGGGACAGCACGCGTTCATCTCCTGCCACTCGCTGGTGCCGCTGCAGTCCCATCCGTTTACGATTACGACCTTGCCGTCAGATAATTCCCTAGAGTTTGTGATACGGACCCAGAGGGGTGGGACTAGGAGGCTCTTTGATCACGCATGTGTGTTGCCGGCCAATAACGATACATCGAAGACTGTTATCATCGATGGCCCTTACGGCCGGGTTCGTCCGCTGGAGCAGTTTGACACAGTTTTTCTATTAGCAGGAGGTGCTGGCTCTACTTTCATCATCCCATTGCTGAGGGACCTTGTGCGGTTAAGGAGGGAGTCGAAGCCAATTGTGACGAGGAAGATCAGACTTGTCTGGGTTGTTCGGAGTAGTACCCAGATCAGTTGGTTCGCAAAGGAGATTGTAGACGCAGTGGAGATACTTGGGATGTTTGATGGGCTGATTCTGGAAACGAGTGTTTATGTCACTTGTGGTGATGTGCTATCAGCGCTATCGTCAGGCTCTCCCAGCAAGAATGGACTTCTTAATACAGCAGGTCCAAGAGCAATGTCTACTGAGAAGCCCGAAGGCGTGACAGCAGAGGAGAGCGAGCTCTGTGGTGGCGACCGCTGCTGTTGTCAAGAGGTCCTCGAAGACGAGGACGCCATCATCGAGGCCAACAAAGCCGATGAAGGGAAGAAGCAGGTCTGCTGCTGCTGCTCGCAACCCAACGTGCCTCACCCAAAGATGCCGAAAACCACAGCAGACACAGACCTTGTCGGGGCGCGGGCTCAGGATTCTAGTTCTTCTCAGAATACCTTGGCTGCACCGCCTTACTTAGCACCGGAGCACATATTTTCCGGCCGACCCGCTATCAAAACGCTCATAAACAAGGAGCTCGAGAAGGCGCTTGGGGAGAGCGCAGTGGTGGTATGTGGTCCGGCGGGATTGATTCAGAAGACAAGGCAGGTCGTTGTTGCGCTTAGCGATGAGAGGGCGGTGCATAAAGGGTCTGGTGCGCAAGGCGTAAGTTTACCTTCTTTTATCCTCGTTTGTTTGGCTGGCTATGGGGCTAAAGGGGTTTAGATATATTTGCATACCGAATCGTTTTCTTGGTAGGACAGGTGCTGTATAAGGCGGGTGCGTTGTTTTTGTGTATAATATCTGGGGGCTATCCGGAGTTTGGGCTTCGTGCGTAGATAATACTTGTTTGGCTTGGGGAGGGAGGACTGATCGGTATCGGTTATTGTGATTATGCTAGCCGTTATTTGTGGTTTGGTGGGGATCGTATGGAGTACAGTACTAGGACAAATATTTTCGTCCGATGCCCTTTTTACACCAAAAGTGCTCATCTTCACCCCCCTTTCTCCTTGCCCGATGTTTATGAGAATCAATGGGTATTTGTCCATGCGTTAACAAACCCGTAGATAACATGAAGAACATTACAGAACCCTTAAATATTAATATTATTATAAAGTGATGGAGAAAAGGTTGTTTGAGTGTCTGGTATCCGTTGCCATGTACCTTTCTGTATGGGGCCCCAACAAAAATTGAGGTTACTTTTACATTGGTCAATACAATCATGAACAACGAAGACAGTTTCGATCCCTTACACTTGCACATGTAGAGGTGGGAATAGGTGGTCATTCCCCAGCTTATAAACAATTTGAGTCGTGACCATAATTGTAGCATTGACAATTGCCCACTTGAAAATGTCTATTCCCGGTGCAAAAAGGGCATGGGACGAAAAGATTTGTCACCGTATCATACTTTATAATATGCATGATTGAGAAGAGGGTTTTTTTTTCAGCAACGCGAAATATTTTGAGAATGGCGGATTGTCATCACTGATACCAGGAGACTATCGATCGACCCGTGAGTAATCAATCGGTGGGTTCAGGACAGGAATTTTTTTTTATATATATAGTTTCCTTTTGACCGTTTCTAAAAGCCCTGCTATTTCAATGCCATATTATAATATTACGCCAAATATATAGGTAGTACAATACTGTGGGGCACATCTATGACCTACGGGCGCATCAAGGTATGTAATCATATCACACGACAGATTTCATGGGAAACCCCTACGACACGGTCAATGGGTCTCCGCATTGTGCTTATGGAGCCCTTTGCACTATATCGATCGAAAAGGGAGGACGATTGCATTAACGCCTTAGCAGCGTGGTCTTCAACAGTTCTTGGGCCAAGATTTTCTGAAAAAGTTTCATAAATGGCATGGCGTCATGCCAGCTTCTTCGTTACCATCCTTCACGACATCCCTCGCCCTTTCGGCCATGGCGGACGGCTGAAGGATCACTTGATCACAGGCCATCACTCGTGATATATGCCCTTGCCGCCACATTACTGACTCATCAAGACGCAAGTTCACGACCAACTGATAATTTACCGCTAGTGTATCCCCCCCCCGTAGAGTCCATCTGCCACACTCCCCACCACCAACTCTCAACCTTCCCTCAACCCCCCCCC
>QFET01001780.1:0-10052 GCA_003316355.1 Tuber calosporum
CCCCCCCCAAACCCTCAACAATGACCCCCCGTTTTCGAATACGGTATGATGCTTCTTACCTGGGATGAGTAGAGTACAAGTACGATACAGGGGTTCATAAAACGAGACAAGTAAAGAAAGATACGGTGACTCAAAGAGTCCGCATACTTTCACCCTCCCGAGTACCCGGCCCATCGGGCCTTCCCCTACCTGGCGGCGAAGCCACACCGCTCCCGCGGAGGTACGATACCTGTAATTTGGGTACCGACTGGCATTAACCGACCAACGATCTTGAAAAAAAAAAATGAAAAAACTTGCTTCTCAGTTGGAAAAGCTCTCGGGTCTTTACGGAAGGAAGGAAGGAAGGGAGGGAGGAAGGGGAGAGTGCACATGGTATGTCTATGGGGGGCTGGTACAGTATCATACAACCAAGGAGGAAGAATAGAACAACCTCGGTATATAGGAAGAAGTTTCCGATTAGACACACTATCTATCAGTCACGTATAGTAACCCTCATCCTTGAAGCTTAAGACAAGTCAACAGAATTCCAAATATCATACTATCATACCAATTCATGAGATGCAAGATAGTTTCGACTGAGGGCTCGCTCATCTTACGCCGTCTCGGGAAAATTTTCAATCCTTCTCTTGAGATCTTGTCTCTGAATCTGGAGATTATTTGCTCGGCGGAGGTGGTGGATTTCGAGAAATTTTCTGGTATCGTGGTTGGTTGGGTTTGAATTCCCTGAAGAACACTTGTGTTGGTGAATCATATTATGATACCTCGATGTAGAGAGATTCAGCGTGAGGGTAGAGGATAGACATGTGATTTTATAGGAATGAGGAGGGAGGGGGAGAGGGCAGATGCGCTTTTGGAGCATGCTTGCTTGATACGAGATACACAAATCTAGCCAACCACCGCGAAAACGTGCACAAGAATCCCCTCTCTCTCCTGAAGGCAGCAATCGAACGAAAGGGAATCACAGCAGCCAAGTGCAAGCTATCAGACTGGCCAATGGGGGATATGGCGGGAAAGTCCGCTTCAAAGTCTATACAATCGGAATCCTCCATCCGTCTTTCAATCCATTGAAGGGGTATCAAAATTAAAAAAATTAAAAAAATGGAGATACGGCGAATCGAACGCCGGACCACCTCTATGCTAAAGAGGTATTATACCACTAAACCATATCCCCATACCTTTTTGCATGGCTTTTGACACTATCAAACGCTTTCTGTGTAGGAAGCCAGCTTGAATATAATAATAATATCATAATATGATAGTACGAAAAAAATACAAAAGCAAGGTATGCTGCAAACATAAGCCTACCCCTGCCCCTCTCTCTACAGCGTTCCCATCTAAAACCCATGCTCAGTGCTATCCCCCCCAACCGCGCTCGTCGCCCCAGAGCTAGCTACAGCCTGCAACACCCTATCCAAATAATTCGCCCCGCTCCATTTCTGATGTGTGAGCACGTCGCATCCAATCTCTTTCTCGCGCCTCTGCACAAGATCAACGTATGCGAGCATACCCTCATTCCTAAACCGCGTGGCAAGCTCACACGTAGCGAGGGCGCCCGAGTGCAATCCTGCGAGAGACACGAGCTGTAGCACAAAGCCCTCCTTCGCCAGGTCCCAGATGAAGGACCTCAATTGCTCCGGCGTGAAACCCTCCGCCAGCCAATTGAAGCTGGGCGAGAGGTTGTAGACTAGGTGTTTACCTGCGGCTGGGGAAGAAGGGGAGCGGAGGAGGGTGCGTGCGAAGGAGGTTGCTTGCGTGAGCGACGGGCGTTTGGTCTCCAGCCAGAGGAGGTCTGAGTAGGGTGCAAAGGCTTGTGTGCGCTTTATAGCGGCAGGGAGGCCGGCGGAGTAGTGGTAGTAGCCTTCCCGGGTGCGAGGGAGGTCCCAGGAGAAGAAGATTTCGTGGCCGAGCAGTGCGCACGCATGTTCCCGCGCGACGGTGTTGCTGCGAGTTGATGCGTTCTGCATGTATTCTTCGATCTTAGCCTGGGCGTTAGGGAGTTTAGCGAGTTCAGAATTGACAGCGTCGTCAAAGGTTGTTAACCTGTGCTGAGTGAGCCAGGCTGCTTCCGCCCTATTCAGGGCTTCGGACGTGGCACCGGTGGATTCGAGGCTTTGGAGGACTTCGCTGAGAGGGGTGGCTTCGATGGTTGTCCCTAGAATGAATTGATGATCGCGGGGGTCGATGGTGCTGTTTATGAGTTTTCCACTTTCGCTATCAGTTCGCGCGATCAAGAGGTTCTCCACGCCCATTAGGTCCCACTGGAAACGTGTTGCGACGAGCCGGTTTATGTGTTCGCTGATGGGTACGAGGACTTTGCCCGACAGGTGTCCACACTTCTTGCCACCGTGCATTTGGTCCTCTAGATGTATAGCCGCGGCCCCGTTCTCGGCGAAGAGCTTTGCTAGCTTCATTACGGCGGATAGCCCTCCATGCCCGGTGTCCCCGTCTGCGATTATCGGGCGGAGGTAGTCTACCCACGGCTCCTCCTTGCGCTGCTGTGGGGTCATGCTCCGGCGCTCGTCGTAATGCTTTCGGTCGTGGAGTTGCTGGGCTTTGAATAGCCGCTGAACCTGGTTTGGTACAGTATTATATGGGTAATCCCCAAGATCCGGTGATACTTCATTCGTAGTCGTGATAACACTAGAGCAAGCCCACCCACTCACGTATAGTGCTTCAAGATGCGGTGCTTGCTGAGTCATTTGTACGGGATCAATAGCGCCCACTGATACCTCGCCCCCATCAGCTATCCTCCCTTCCCTTGCCACACCTCCGGAAACGGGGGGAGATACTAGTATGCAACGGCAATCCCTGCGCTGCCCGCTCATTCAACAACTCGAACAACTTCCTAGCCATCTGCGAGCTTGGATAATGCTGCTTCAGCGTGCCTCTCTTGCTAACAATGTCCTCAGCAGAATACGGCCGAGTAATCCCTCCCCATCGTGGTTCCGCCCACCACTTTTTCACCTCCTCGACCCCAGCAGCGAATATTGCGTCCTCCTCTTCGGGCAGAGGAGGGTGTGTTGAGAGCATTCTCAAGGTCGAGTTGGGGGCTGTTGTGCACAGGATTCGTGGGAGGAGCTTGACCGGCCGCAGGACTGGACGGTAAAGAAGAAACTGGGCAGACATTGTGCGGTGTTGGGAAGGTGGAATTGACTTTGAAAATTCAAGGTGAAGCGGACGGAACGGGTATCGGCGGCAAGGGTTTAGCAATTTAATTGCTTAGTTCGGTAATGGAACAGCACGTGACTTGCGGAGTATGGGTGGGGGGAACCGCAAATTCTCACGCAAGCAAGGAGACAGCCATACCGGTATGCAGAAATGTGCGGACAGTCCATACAGTGGCGCGGCCCCCCATTATACGACACACCATAGAGCCGTTCAGGAGGCAGATAACCGGACGTTGGCTAGTTAGTCATACGTCGAGTGATATCGTGTGAGGAAACCATACAATGAGTTCGATTCTGGTGAGGGTAAAGTCCCTTGCCCCGTCAACCCCGCTCCCAGATTAACAGCCAATGGCAACAGTATAATACGCCAGGTGTGTATCATACAGTGCTTAGCACCCAGCCAAGGTACCAAGAAAGGCAAACAATGATGACCACTCTTGCCAGTAATATATAGGGAACTCATATGCGGTACTACACTGCACTGCACTCGAGCCCACGGAACAAGTGATAAAGAATTCCAACCCTGGGCACTTTCTCTTACAAATTGCAACACCACCTAACCGTGCAAGTGGGTTGCCGAGGTGGATATAAACCGGAACCAACTCGCCAATCATTCCCACCGTTCACCAATAGCTGCAGCAAAGTAACAGGATATTATGGGATGCCATTCGAAACTACAAAACTGAAATTCTGTTGCCACCACAACCCGCTCACAAATGCCTCAATGGAAAGGACAATAAACCATCCCCCATCAGTAAACGAACAGGATAGCTAAAGCTACAGACATTTGTCCCACTCAACTCGCGGTAGGCCAAACAAGGTACAGCAAAACAAACGGAAAACTCCCCAACAGGCAAGCATCCCCCATGCACCCATTAACTTGAATCACACAAGATCTTCATAACTATCAGTCCCCCGAGTGACATTATATGAAGATACTTTTAGGTTTTTATTCCGTCTAACCAGCTCCGGCTTTTAGTCAATTTAACCTACAGGGTACCATACCATATCAGGGAGAGAGATCAAGCCCCAACAGCCTTAACAATAGCCTCCATGGAAAGACTTTTGGGCCGCTCGATCGGCAAGCCAAGAGCTCTATCCCAGATTAACTGCGCCAGGGGACCCAAGCCTCTCGACACGCCGAAGGTGACGGTGTAGTAAAGGTCTTGGTTGATCCTACCGCCGCCCGGACTGTTAACCCACATCCCATAAGAAGGAAGAGGGAGAGGGGGGGGAGTGAAAAAAAGATGGAATGAAAAAAAAATCACCCATAATGATGAAACAAAACGCCGGAAGCAGAGTCCACGTTTGGGTGCGGGTTCTTGGTCTTCCCGTGCTCCGTCAAAACTCTCGGCGCGATCTCGCTATTCTTCTTGACGAGTTTGAATACAGCTCCTTCCGAAACTTCAGGGCGGGACTTGGCAAAGTCCATGAGTGCCTCGAAGCGAGGGTCTGGCTTGCGAAGGACGGCGTGGCCGTAACCTGGAATAACCTGCCCACTATTGAGAAGGGACCAAAGGTAGTTTTCGATATCTTTGTCCGAGTAGGTGTCGCCGACTACCTTGCGCATTGCTTGGATAAACCGAAGGACCTCCTGCGCAGCCAAGCCATGGAGGGGCCCCGCGAGGCCCTGGAGACCGGCAGAGTATGAGAGGAAGGGGTCACTAAGTGCGCTGCCAACGAGGTGAGTTGCGTGCGCAGATACGTTACCACCCTCGTGGTCGCCATGCAGAGCGAGATAGAGTCTTAGGAGGTCTACAAAACCGGTGTTGTCGGATTTTCCTAGCATCGCAGCATAATTGTGTGACCAATCCTGACTCAAGTCGACAGAGGCCGGGAGAGGGCCGCCGCCGAGGTAGGTGTTTTGGTAAATCTTTGCGGCAATGGTGGGGAGCTTAGCTAGGAGGGCGATGGAGTCATCAAACGTGGGCTCCCAGTAGTCGGCTTTCGACAGGCCTTTCTCGTATAACTTGGCGAACTTGGAATCGTGGTTTAGGGAGGAGACAGCGATTGCGACTACCACAACCGTGAGCTCAAACACCCATCTGTGGGGGGAAGAGAGGAGGAGGTACACTGTGTCATAGGATGTAAGGTAGTCGGCATATTGTCCAACATCTTCTCAACAAAATCCGGCAATCCCGCACCCTCGGCCAACATTCTGCTCAACCCACGGACCTGCTCGACAGTGGGGATCTGCCCAGTCAACAGCAACCAGAACATCCCCTCGGGAAGCATCTCCTCTCCTGAAGTCCCCTTCGGCAAGACCCTCTGGCAGTCCTTGATCGTCTTTCCATGGAATCTAATCCCTTCACCGGCATCGAGAACAGAGCCTTCCCAGAGCATACCCTTGATACCTCTATTCACCCATCCCATTAGAAAATCATCGTATAGGTGAGGGTGTCGCGAAAGAAAAGCAAACCTCATTCCACCAATAGCATTCTCAACTCTAATCTCCCCGAGCACCTTCTGTCCATGCTCCGCCTTAAGCTTCTTCAACATCTCACGCTTCACGGGAATAACCTCATTAAGCGTCTCCTTAAGGTTTTTCTGGGCCGAAGTCGAAGCATTGCGTTGGCCAACATAGGCAGAACGAATGTGAGAAGTAATGCTGCCGAGGCCGCGACTTGACGCCCTAGTAGACATTGTGAATTGAGAGAAAAGAAGGTTTGTGTGCCTGTATGTCTTCTGGAAGAAAAGGGGCGTGGGTGTGCAGGCGTGAAGGGGAACAGATGGGAGGAAAGGAGAAGATGGGAGCTCGGACGGGCCAACGGATCTGGGTAGGAGGTGAATACTGATACTATCTGTGGGCGCGGGTGCCTCTGGCTACACTCGGTTCCCTGGTTAAGTTATGATGCTACTCGAGTAGCTCGCTTTTGGCCCCGTGTGTGGAACCTCAGGTCCCTTCCTCCCCACACATACCTCCGCTTATCTGATCCGAGGTTTGTTATCGAGGCTAGCCCCCACAAGACTAATAGGTGCAAAATGCCGATATTATCCACAAGGATTACCGTATAGCTCGGCCTTAGTGGGTCAGGGAATATCATTTTGTTTATAATCAATGATTGCAGTCTAGGTAGGTATCCTACTATCGTAGTCCGACCAAAAAAGAGCAGCGCAAATAATAAGAAGCAACCACTCTCGTTCTGCCCCAATGCCGTCCCCCAGAGCTCGCCCAATACTAACTGGTAGACCAACTGCCCCGAACCCCCAAAACCGCTACTGTACCTTAACCTCTCCAGTACCATACTTGTAAAATACGGTAATTTAAACCCCTAATTCATAGTATTATACACAACCAACCAACCATCCATCCCTCCCGCAGCCTATCCTCCCACAGCAAAGCCCAAAACGGAAAACAAGCACAACCCCCCCCAAAACAAAGAAGCGCTTTTTTTATTATTATTTCGCAAAAAGTGAGGCATAGACCTAGAAATACGAGGATAGACTGCAGAGAACAAGAGAAGAAAGAAAGGGAAAAAAAGACACGATAGTCCAAAGGAGAAAAAACTGTTCAAACCCCACCGCCAGCCCAAAACCCTTCTCCTAAATCAAAGCCCCTTAATCCAAAGGAATACCGTCGTACTCCCCATACCCGAGAGCCAAGTTCATGTTCTGAAGACATTGTGTAGCAGCTCCCTTAAGTAAATTGTCGATAGTCGCACAGACAACTACTCTCTTCCCAGAGGAGTGGACGCCGAAGCCACCGACTTCCTGCTTGATTGTTAGCAAAGTCACCCCTGGGTGGGCATAGGAAGATTTATATAAACTTACCACGCCATGCTTGCCAGAAATGTTCTTGACAAGAGGAGCCTCCCCAGTAACCTTGACGAGCTTCTCCCCGGCGTACCTATCCTGGTACAAATTCCTAATCTCCCGGGAAGTCATCTCCTTGGCCAGCGGGATACTAACTGTGTGATGAATCCCCTGGAACCAAACTGCGACGTGAGGAACAAAAGCAACTGGGACACCGAGTCGAGTCCCGATCTCGCGTTCGTGGATATGGTCAGTCAAGCTATAAGGCATCAAGTTGTCCTTCAGCTGAGTGACATCATTCTTAGGGCTTGGCTTTGTTCCAGCCCCAGAGTAACCAGATACACCAAATATGGTGGGGGAACTGGTGAGGTAAGGCACCAAAGGCGCGATAGCAATCTGGGCTGCGGTAGCATAGCACCCAGGGTTGGAGATACGAGAGGCCTTGGTCAAGGCCTCCCTAGGCACAAGCTCTCAATTTCCAATCTATCAGCACAATCGCCCAATCCTATCACCATAAGAATATACATACCAGGCAGTCCATAAGTCCATTTGCTATCAAACCTGAAGTCGGCACTCAAGTCGACAATCACACTCTTGCCCTTTCCAACATCCTCAACAGCATCTACAAATGGTTTACAAACGCCATTGGGAAGAGCCATAACCCAGCAATCAACCTCGCCATTTTCCTCCATCCTTCTGATATCCTCAACAACTAGATTCTGGTAGATGATTTCCTTCCCACCCTTGTTATATCCCTCAAGCTTCTTCCCAGCCAGTTCCCGAGATGAAACGTGAGTAAGATCGAAATGTGGGTGAGAATTGATGAGACTTATCAAAGCTTGTCCGGTGTAACCCCTGGCACCGATTAGAGCTACCTTGGAAGGTTTGCTGTTGGTCGCGTTGCTCGAGCCTAATGGTGGGTTGGGGTTTGTAGAGGCAAACCCCCGCCGCTGCTGACGAAGAACAGATCCCATTGAAGCAGCCCATCGTGAGCCCGGCCTCGCGGATGTAGAGAAACCCCTAGCCTGTTGCTTGACACCAGTAACAGCTCCCTCAGACCTTCCAGACTCACGGCTGCCGGCATCAGCCAGGAAACCTCCGATCAACGACTTGACCTCTTCGGGCCCCTCATATCCGTACCAGAAGTGAACCTGGCCCCCATGATTGAAGCTTCCCTGAGATTTGTCGAAATGCCAACCCAATTGCCCATCACCCTGCCTGACAGACCAAATCAACCTGGGATATTCCTTCTTGATCGAGTTGAAGACGTTATCGGCCACGTTGCCCAACCACCCAGCCTTATTCGACGAGAAGAAATCGAGCCTTGCGGGTTCGTTGGGACTCTCACTGGGAAGGACAATTGCCAGAACCTCAAGAGGCTCGTCGGCGTATGCCTTGAATTTAGTTGTTTGTAAAAAGCTTAAATATTCCGAAACGTCGTTCTTCTCTCTGCCCAAAACCTCTTCCAGCCGTGCTCGATCTTCAAATCCCTCAATACTAGACATAGTGGTGAGCTTGTTACCTCTCCTTATGAGAGTCCCGGCACCGGTATCGGTGAAGAGCTCCTTCTGGAGATCTTCGGTAGCGATAATAGCAACACTGGAGGTCCTGGGTAGTCCATCCAACAACTCCTTAATCTGCTTGATCTTCAGCCTTGTCCCGTACCGGCACCACCACTGCTCCATCAAGCCAGCGTACTCCTCGTCCAAATTGATGGTGGAAATTTTCTCATTAGTCTCGCCATTGAACAGGCCGCCCTTCTCGGACAAATACACAATCTTCAAGGGTTGGAGGGCGCGTGCGAGCTCACCAGCCGCAACATCCGCATTGACGTTGAGCAGCTGCCCCTCGGCAGTTTCTGCCGTTGACGTCAAAATCGGAAGACAGCCCGCCTTGATAGCAGCCTCGATGGGATGTTTGTCGACACTTGTGATTTTTCCCACAAGGTCGTACTTCTTGCGGTCTAGGTAGTCGGCCTGAAAAACACCACCAGTGATGGGCCTAGCCCGAACCCCGAGTTTCTCCAACGCCTCGACAAGCTTCAAGTTCTCGTCGAGGAACAATTGTCTTGCCAGGGCAAGGGTCTTTCCATCCGTAACCCTAATCCCATCCTCAAATTGGGGCACCACACCTGCTGCCTCCAGCATCTTGTTGAGCTGTGGGCCCGCACCGTGAACGACAACGGGGAATAATCCGACATGGTTAAGGAAGGACAATGAGTTTGATAGCGAATCCAAGTGCTCTGTGATGATTGCCCCGCCCACCTTGATGACAGCAAACTGCTGAGATTGAACGGATGTGAAGTGTGACAAGTACTGCTCCACTTCCCTCTTGGACCCAATGTTATTGAGCAGCTGGATAACGGTGGACCGTGTGGACAAGGGCGATGGGGAGAGGCCGGTGGTAGCGTATGACGAAGCAGTTACGCGGAGTGGGGAGGATGAAGAGGTTGAGGGAATTGCGGCAGCGGGGCGAATCACACGCAAGTTCCCGGAAGTGGGTAGGAGAACAGCCCGCCTGGATGAGTTGCGGAGTCCGGACAACATAATTGTTGAGAGCAATCGAGGAGAGGGGAATGGGAAGCAGCAGCACGGCAAGGAATTTTTTTATCAACGAAAAAAAGAAAAAGAAAAAGGGATGGAGGAAGGGAATGGAGGAAGAGAAAGAGAAGAAAAAAAGAGGACTACTGGAAACAAGAATAAGTAATAGAAATTAGAAAAACTGGAAAGAAAAAATTTTGCGGCCCAAGGTGAAGAAGGGGAAAAAAAGCCGCCAGATGTTCCCACCGACCAGTTGACGGATGGGTTCGTGGTTGTACGGCCAGGCAAGACTATTGGATCGGGGTAGTGTTGGCTCTGGATACGGGCTGAATACGACCAGAGAAACAACGGTACGGGTACAGTGATAGAGACGATTGGGATATACAGTATTATCACCAAGAGTGCGATAGGAGGAAAAGGGGTAAAAGAGAGGATTGAAGGAAAACTGGAATTGATCAATTCAGCGAAACATCACCGGCGAAACACAAGGATCTATTCCCTCTTGGGCAGTGTCAGAGGGTCATTCATTCACTCGTTTGGAGTATCATACCGGCCACGGCAAATCACTTCATGCGGCCATCCTCACCCCCCC
>QFET01001781.1:0-16053 GCA_003316355.1 Tuber calosporum
CCCCACCTCCATCCACATGTCTTGGCAATAGACCATCAACACCTGCGAGCGTTATCATAATAATATTATTATCATATAAGAAAACATTTATCTCATCATTGGGTGCAGGCTACTCTATCGCAGCACTGCACGACAGTCCCCATAAAAATATCGAAATGCTCCATCTACAGTGCCCTACAGTACCTTACGGCACGGGCCGCCGCCACCTTACCGCAACCAGCACTTACAATGAAGCAATCGTCAAATCCTACGTTTGCCACCCTGGCTGAAATTTACCCATATGAAAGATAGGCGATGGTATATTACCAGTATCTTATGATCTTCACGGATGATTGAAAATGTAAAAAAAACAATTTAAAAATAAAATAAAAATGTAACCACGACGGCAGGTTAATTATCTCCCGTAAGGGTATTTAAAGTGTATTCATCTTCTTTAAGTTAGCTCTTCTTGTCCCATCCGTTCACTTGACCCCGAACTTGGCCGAAACAAACAGAAGCTACCAGACCATGAAAAAGGGAAAAAGAGGGGAAAAAAAGTCAAATGGGGGCCATCGTCCAGGTTCCTGATATTGGCTGGTCGGGGGGAAAAGCAAAGGGGGAAGAGAGAAAGAGACGAGAATACCTTGAAGTCACACAATGAAAAACCGTTTCCCATCAAAACTAACTGCACAAAGGGAATTCCAGCAGATACACAGTAGAGAGAAGATAAAAGCAAAGAAAAAGGAGGAAAGAAAACAAGAATTTCGCCGGTCCCACAACCTAAAGACAACCAAGCATCCCATTGGCCTAATTCCAAAACCCAAAAGTTATATTGAAAATTGGCCCGTTTTCTGCTTGCCTATTTTTGTTTTGTTTCATTCGAATGCTTCTCGTCGCGATTCTCATGTCCATTCATTGTTGGATTGTCATTAGACATGAAACCTGATTCCCACCACCCCATACTAGGACTCCCTGACCACCGTAAAGTAAAGCCAAGTTGCCCCCTCCTCCGTGTCTATGAAACCGCTGCCGCGCCAGAAAAAACCCAAACAACCCCCCCCATACAACTCGATTATTTAGGTTTTGCTACACCAGGCGTAGGTCAGAGAATGTTTTACGTATATACCCATAGTCAGGAGTTGAGGGAAATTGAACGAACGTGACAACGATCGGGACGATGATAATCACCAAAAGAATGATGATGCCAACGACTATGCACATGCGCATCTTCATGTCCTTCCACCACATTTGCTTCCGGACCCTATTGGCCCCGCGGCGGAAACCCAAAGCAGACACAGCAAGATTGTCTGAACAACACATTATGTCAGCATCTCCTTTCGCAGGGCTGAAATTCCTATTTCAGGAGGAAAAAAAAAAAAAGGGAATGGTTACTGACCAGTCTTATCTTGGAGACTGTCCAATCTAGCACCACGGTCAGCAACCTTATTGATGTTCTCCCGCATGATTCCGACGGTATCGTCGATTTGCTAAAAATAAATTTGTCATCAGCTTCATGCCTGAGCGAGAGCACCCGACGGATATTGGGCGGGCCCATGGAAAAGAAGTCTCATATGAAAGAAATTTAAAATAAAACAAAAAGAGAGAAAAGGCCATGGAACATGGCGCGCGAGATAAAACCGAGAGAGCCAGCTATGCTGCAGTGAGGGCGACTGGAGCTGAAGTAACCTCACACCAAGCCTCCGTCGCACTGCCGGACCAAATGCCCAGCTGTCCTCTTCTTACAAGAAACGCAGCAGAGAACAATGAGGGTTCGTGGAAGTAGAAAATCAGAGATGGCGAGTCAAGATCGCGCAAATTTGTTGTCGTTGAGAACGACATCACCTTCCCCCCTAGCATACGCGGCTCCGAAGTAATCGCCCCCAGAAGAACCAGGGACTGCTCGGTTCGCCCCGCACTCGAAATAATCAGATAGGGAAAGGGAAAGGGAAAACCAACCGCTTGAATAGCCGCAGTCCTCTGGTTTCCTGGACCTCCAGGCTGTCCTTGACTGCCGGCAGCAGCACCACCACTGGGAATGTAAGGATCGTACGGCTGGTCAGACATTATGAATTTTGCGAGAAGTGAGTTTGGTTAGGGCGAAAAAGATTCGTCAAAGGCGAGCGATGTGAAAAAAGCAGGTTCGTGAATGAGGAGGCTGTAGTTGCTGGCCGTTGTTGTTGTCGATGTTGTTGTTAGGGCACGAGCAGGTTGGATGGAGGGTAAGTTGATGGAGATGGATGGACGAACGGATGGATGGGGGAGGTGGGTGCTGACGATGAGAGGATGGTCGGCTTGCTCGGTCGCAAACAAGGATGGGGAGATTGGGCGAGGGAGGCAACCGGAGGTGCGGTACGGTATGTTTGAGAAATGTGTCCGATGTACCGTAAGCTTGTTGTGAATTTGGAAGCGGTATGGCGAAAATCAATATGTATGAAAGGATATTCTCATAGAATCAAGCAGCAAGGGAAAAGTAGCTTTTCTCAGAGAGCCACAAAGAAAATGGTTATATTTCATGTTATGGTGGGGTTTTTTTTTCTTTCTCAAAATTCCATTCAGGTGCAGTTATTTTTGGCGCGCGTTCCAGGTTGCAAGGCTCAGCGGAGCAGCCACGAGCGTGGCTCACCCAGTCTTCTTGGCGGTTCATCACGGTTCGGAAGCAGAGAGTCCCGTAGCCAACAGCCACCAGAACAACGATGTCCGCATTCGAGTGCGAGCACAATGTCGTATACTCGAGTACGAGTACTTGTATCATACTGGTACGGTATGATAGGATAGTAGGATAATAGGAGGCTTGGAAGTATTTTATGGTGAAGACAGCAGCGGCAGTTGATCGCATTTTGTCTCCAACCTGCGATAATTTCTATGATACAGGATTACCGTAGACTATCTAACCACTTATCCAAGATGATGTCGGCGAAGGTGGCGATGGCGAACGGCTTTTCTCTTCACCTAGCTAGAAGTGGAAGAGAGGCGGGCGGGGACGCCAAGGCCTTGAATAGTGAGCAAATGAGGATCTCGTCCATAGTCCACCGTAACCCCAGCAACAACCCAATCCGACCACTCCTCCATCCAGGCTCCTCCACCCAAGGGAGAGAGAGAGCCAAACCAAGATAGACTAAGTGCTGCAGTGCTGCTAATAAACTTGCTCAACAACGAAAGTTCCCCAGCACTGCGATAAATTGTATGCACCGAACTGGGAAAGGTGGCCGGACGCCATGGGGTTCGCCGTTACTGTACTAAGTACTCGAGTACTCGTACTGTACGGCACAAGCTCCTTCTCCGTTATTTTCCTGACCCCTCTTTTCGCTTACCCTTTTGGGAAGGTGGGAATGGGGGTAAACACTGAACGATAGTCTCAAGATCCCCCTGGCTGAACTTTTGGGGCTTCATAGGCCTGGGGTAACTTCATGGTGGGACTTTAAAAACGACCCATACCTGACGGACAAAACTGGCGAAATGCAGTCGGTATTGAACTGTCTCAGGCTGCTGACAGTCAGGCCGGCCAGGTTTTTACAATCTCAATGGGAGCTGGTTTGCCTGGGCTAGCTGTAACCTAATCCCAAGTATCTCGAGAATCCCAAAGGGACTCTCAATATACTGTAAGGATAGGGGGTGAAGCGTCAATGGATAGGTCTTCAATAGACAAGGTAAAAGGTATGGAACTAATAGAGTGACCGTTCAACTTGTAGTATTAAAGATGATAGTCCTGAGAGGCTTGAGAGTCCGAATCCTTAAGGGATTGTAGGCTCTTTAAATACAAAAGATTGTAGCTAGGAAAACTAAACAAAAGCGCAAACATCCTGTCCAACAAACATACTAACAGAGGCAGCATACCAAGGTAACCATATTCCAAAAACAGAGGGTTAAAAGCGACAGGATGGAGCTAACAAAACAAGTAATGGAATCCAAACAGGAAGGAACAAGAGATCGCTACTACTATACAAATCCAGTAGGTATAGCAGGAGGTTAGCGATACCCAACTGGGGAGAAGCAAGGAGGGGTAGTAATAAGCGAAACAAGGAAAGAATAACCAGTTAGGAAGTCATAACCAAGTAGGAAGGGACAACCAAGTAGTAGCGCTTATCAGGTATAAACCCAAATAAGTAATAACCAACATCAAGTCACTAGTACTAGTAGAAACATAATAGGATTCCGTTACACTAGCACTCCCTTAACGAAAATTATGGTTTCCCTGCACCATGAGCAGAGGAAAATGGTTGCTGGTTACCCCATATTGCTCTCTGATGAGCCGGGACTTTTGAAAACCAGAAGAGTTGTCAAGATCAGGGAGGTTTCTTTTGTTGGGTTTTCCTTTGTTTTAGGGAGTTTACTGCGGGTTGCTTATAGGGGCCTAGACAGCGGTTGAGCAGATTTACGGTGTGGGTTTTCTTGTTGCTTCCTGCCTATGCTTTTTTGGACCTGTATTTTTGCTTTGTTGCTGAGGGTGTGAGGCGTTTTCTTGCAGTTCTTGGCAGCTTGGCTGGGTGTAGGCACCCATTTTGGTGTGGGATGTGCGGTTGGTTCCATACCAGAGGAACTTGGTGCGGCTTGTTTTTTCCTTAGGCCAGTGGGGAAGGTTTTTGACTGACATACCTCAGGGTCAAATCGGGGGTGTCCTGTGGGAGAGGTCTAGGGGGGGTTCAATAGGGTGTCGGTTGCATGTGCAACTCCACCTCCCTGAGTGGATATTCTGGAGGCCCTTTATAGCAGAGGTTTGCACCTATTTAAGCAAATAAATTCTAGGATTTAACAAAAAAAAAAAATCGTACTGTACGGCACTCGTACCGGTATATGCCGTGATGGGTTAGAAGAACTCCTTTGACCATAAGACCAGGGTTGGTAACATCCCCCTTGGCATTTGAAGTATCATACTCGAGTAATAGAGTACTTGTATGGTGGGGGAAACAGGCTCTGTTTATCTACCGGTAGTTAGGACTTTGGACGAAAACGTGTGTGTGTAATTTAAACTAAATTTCATTCTTCCAACACAACCGGCTAACTGAAGCCATCGGTTTGTGTGTGTGGGTATCGTGTCCAAATTTACTCGAGAACTCTTGCCGATATCTCTTTGCCTGGAGTTCCCAGTGTGTGCCTACTAAACTCATGACATGAGGACAACGCCAGTACAGTACTCGTACCGGGTATTTATCTTGCACTTTACAAGCCAAGAAAAAAAGAAAGTCAATTTGAAGTTACCGAGCACCAGTACCAAAATTTATTCATAAAATCATGTCATATTACAGTACGGTATCATAAATACCGGTAGTTCTGTCAATAATTTTACTGGGAAGGATGGCTGGGAATCTGGGATCCCTGAGTGGGATGTCTAAAAATTCTACGATACGAGTACATACCGGTATCCATCGTATTCACCACCACACATTGCTCATCTCATAGGAACCATCAACCGGAACAGACAGGACATATTTAGCTGGCTGGCCTCAGACAGCTGTTCCATAACATCTTTCCCGACACTCTACGAGTACCGGTACTTGTATAAGTACTTGTATCCTGGGGAAGGCTGGGCAGGCATATCGTTGACGATGATCCACCACACATCGGTGCCGGGGGAAACGATACCGGCAGGACTACCGTGCCGTGCAGTAACAAAGTGAGAGATGAGATCACAGAACAGCACTCAGGCAATCATGACAAAGTGAAAAAATCTACTGATGCAGTGCCGGCACGGTACAGTACGGTACCCAAGCACTGCTCTCGCGCCAGATGCACTCGAGCCCGCTAGTCCGAGGTTCCCGGTTCGATTCCCCGGGTCAACAAGTTTCGCGTAGCCGTATACCTATTTCTGGTGGTGCTTCGTCAATGTTGTATAAGTACCGGCACAGATTGGGAAGCACCCCGTTGAGTACGATAGATTGCCACCCGAGAAGGCCAAGGGAAGTGGGAAAGGGAAGTCTCGCTGCCTTTGGAAGCCGTTCTCTCCCCCTATGGATGGATTGAACCTTTTATTCAACCACTATCATACCAGCTTAGCTAAGCTGTCGATGGATGGGTGGTGGTTCAATCAGAGAGATCTCTGAGAAGATACTCGTACAGGACGGTGCATGCTCGAGTGCATGAGAGACTTTGAGCAAGACCATCCTGGAGTCAATCGAACCGGCTACGCGGCATTCGTCATCGTGTGTCCCCGATCCAATGGGAGATAAGCCAACCAACCAGCGAGACAGCAGGGAAGCCAGAAGAAAGGGAAGAGGATAAAAAAGTAAAAATAGCCCAATTATAACAAAAGCCATGCCAGTGCCAGGCCAGACAATAACAAAGTGGGAAGAACGAGGAGAAGGGAAAGGTTTGAACAGGAGAAATCAAGTAAGAGACAAGACGAGATAGATAGTACCAGTACCAACAAAGAGAGGAACGCATGCAGCAAACCTCCCTCTCTCTCTCTCTCCCTCCCTCTCCCTCTCTATCTCTCTCTTCTGCTCTTGGCTTCTTGCTCTGTTCCCGGTTCTTCCCCCGTCCCTTATTTTGGTGCCCGCCCTCCTCCTCCCTCTCACCCTCTCACCCTCTCACTCTCCTCTTTGTCCCAGCTTCCAGCTTTCTTCACCCCTCTGGTGTCTCTCGTTCTCCCCCCNCAGGTCGCTCGTTTTTCTCTCTCCTCCCCCCAACCCCAGCATAGCACATTGGTCGCGATCTGCTCCATCTGCCAAGCTGTCCTCACACCGTTCCACTATTAAATTTTGTTCGCCCCACACAGGAAAAGAATAGTCTAATTTACATCCTTCCTCGATTCTCGCTCCTGTTTTTTTTCTTTTGTCCGAATTGCGGAAACCACATCTGTTTACCACCGTGTATTTGACACGACCACTCTGCGCTCACTTGGCTCAGGGGACTGACTGGCTGTTCCAAGAAGGGGTCTGCCCGGCCACGACACTGGCATTCGGTGGCTCCGGGAGTCTCAATAATCTCCCGACTACGAATCCATCGGCTTCAACCTCTTTAATCCTCGCTGACGGGATTATCTGCCCCGGCTCCTTTCAGGACTCCTCAACACGGTAGGCGTCCTTCCTCCTGTGGGATAATCTCGCCCTTACTGCCTCCGCTTCCTTCTCCAGCTGGCCAATCGTGAGATCGCTCGGCACTCCCGCACATCACTAGCCATGCTACAGTCACCAATGGTGACCCTGTGCCGCTTATCTGCATCGCTGCTATTGCTGGCACCTCTGATTACTGCTTATGAACTCGACCTTGAGAATAAAAGTACTCGCTCACGCTCCATCCTACACAGCACCTTATCCCTAGCACCAGGAATACTTGCTAACCAGATTGTCTGACAGAGTCAATTCTCGACATATCGCGAAATGTCGCCTACAAGATGATGACCTTCTACCCGGGGAATAAGACGGGAGGGATTCCAGGTCTTTTCGGTGACCCTTACTACTGGTGGGAATCGGGTGCAGTTTTTGGCGTAGGTGATCACTCGAAGTATAACCAACTTGAACGGTTGCTAACTTTTGGAGGAGGAAACTGCAGGCGTTGATAGATTATTGGTACTATACGGGTGATGAGGGATATGTCAACGTCACTACACAGGCCATGTTGCATCAAGTTGGACCTGACCAGAATTATATGCCACCGAATCAGTCCAAGTCACTTGTATGAATCCCTACCCACGGCACGGCCCGCAATACTCATTTGGCTCGTTGGGTTTTTTTAGGGAAATGATGACCAGGGATTTTGGGCCTTATCAGCCATGTCTGCAGCCGAGAAGAACTTTCCTAACCCCCCGGCTGACCAACCTCAGTGGCTCGCGCTGTCACAGGCTGTCTTCAACTCACAAGCGGCACGTTGGGATACATCAAGGTGTGGTGGGGGCTTACGTTGGCAAATCTTCACATTCAATGATGGATATGTCTACAAGAACACGGTCTCGAATGGATGTTTCTTTCAACTTGGTGCTAGGTTGGCGAGATACACGAAAAACAATACTTATGCAGTATGGGCCGAGAAAGCGTACGATTGGACGGAGTCCATTGGGCTCCTATCGAAGGACTATAAGTTGTTTGATGGATCTGATTCGAACTTGAATTGTTCGCAGTTGAACCATATCCAATGGACCTACAATGCTGGCCTTTTCCTGGCAGGGGCGGCTTACATGTACAACTACGTAAGTTGTGGAATCGAGAGTTGCTTTTGGCATCTATGCTAACTAACCGGCCCTCCGAACTGCAGACCAACGGGGAGGAGCGTTGGCGTACGCGTCTGTCTGGTATATTGAATGCGACTGATGTGTTCTTCATCAACAATACAATGGCGGAGGTTGCCTGCGAGTCCAGCAACACCTGTGACGTTGACCAGCGGTCTTTCAAAGCATATACCTCCCGTTTTATGGCCCTAACCGTCAAGATGGCCCCTTGGACTGCCGATATTATCATGCCAAAACTTCGAACATCTGCTAAAGCAGCCGCGCGACACTGTTCATTCGGGGAAGACAAGAACACATGCGGGATGATTTGGACGCAGGAGGGGTGGGATAATAAGTACGGGGTCGGGGAACAGATGTGCGCATTGGAAACGATTCAGAATAATCTTGTCAGTACTGTGGCTCCTCCAGTAACAGCGGACAATGGGGGCACAAGCGTAGGAAACCCAGCAGCAGGAACCGGGGGAGACAGGGACGTTTCGGCTCCCCAGACATCACCAACCACACAAAAGGATAGAATCGGGGCCGGATTCTTGACGGCTTTTGTCATAATATTAATGATTATGGGAGGGTATTTTATGATTGTCTAAACGTGGATGGATGGATCCTGGTCCCTTTTCACTTCCTTTTCTTGATATCACTTTTTCCCCTTCATTGTCATTTGTATAAAGTCGGGATGGAGTGTTTGTTGAGATTCTGACCAGCTCCCGGTCACAGGGGTATATGATGCTATCTTCTCCCCTTCCCTTACGGGATTCCCCTCCGCTCTCTTTCTTTTCGTTTATTCACTTATCCATTTCTTCATTTATTTATTTTCCTATTTCTTATACCATCATCTTGTGTTTGCAAGAGATATCCCAGCGTTTGGCAAGGTTATTATTGCGTCTTTCACTTTTTTTCCTTTTTCCTTTTTTTTTCTTCTTTTTCTTTTTCTTTTGGTGGGCCATTGGTGGCCGATGAAGAGATGTACAAATATGCAATGGGCGGATTCGGTTTCCATTTATTCTCCTCTATTATCTTCTTGTCACTGCTACCGGAATTGGCTTTTGGGGTGAAGATGTATAGTTTTCTTTCTTTTCACTTTTTCACTTTTTATTCTATTCTATTTTATTTTTTTTCTTCCGGTATTCAAGCTGATAAAGGCAAGGTATATAAAGGCTCGATTGGATTTCAAAATAAGGCGTAATATTTGTTTGAGTAGGCTAGTGTGTGCATCTTTCAATACCATTGATTTGGGCACAGTTTTAATGTCTGATACCGACAAGCGGTGCTGTAATAGAAGGTATCATAAGCTCGTAATTGCCTGACATTTGTGAAACTACAAAATCCTCGGGCTCTGGCCCGTATGCAATAATATATTCCCTTTTACAAACGTTGGGCAGTTGCGAGTGCCACGAAAGGGCCAATTGTGGTGATTCGTGTATCATATTATTGTTGGTATTATAAAATGTATCATACGGACAGTAGGGGGGGGGACGTTGAAGTCATCAAAAGACTGAGGAAAAACAAGCTTCCTGGTGCCAGGGGAGCGAGGAACAGTGTGGCATAACGAGGATACGGAGTGATCGGTGTGTGTCGTGCGTTGTGCTTCTACGGTAACTTTTACGGGTTGGGGACGATAAACCACCGATCTCGCACCGTACGATGCACCGTTAAACGATTCAGAGGTGGGAGTGCAGCGGAGCTCATTTTTCTTCGAAAAATTTATTCCCCTTCCAGCATCGGCACTGTTCGAGGCTACACTACTTGTACGAGTACAAGTAGGATGAGGCGGATTTTGATGGGGAGGAGCAGGGTTCTTGAGAGTTGGGTTGGACCAGCCCAGAGTCTCGCCTCTCTGACCAATCAAGACTGCGGAACCCCTTTTTTGTGTTGCCGCCGAGACAAAAACCTTTGTGGCACAGGGGGTTGGAGACAGGGAGAAGCATAGTCCCACTGCCCCGAAAGGGAAGCAGGGTTGGGGAAAGGCAAACAAACCACTGCGAGGAAACTGCGCCCCTTTGGAATTCGAATCGTGATGGTGGGGTTTATCAAATTGGGGGAGTGAGTTTGTTCGTTTTGCTAGCTGCGGTACCAGCAGGCACGGTGGTGGCTGCCACTGAAGGGAAAAACGCTACGGCAGGTATGGTATGCTGGTGCAAGATTGAGATAGATATATATATATATATCTACTGTACTTCTGGCCTGGGACGGGTACTCGAGCACAGCACGGTGCAAGTACTGTACTGGGGTGTGTTGTAGAATCTTTCCAGGGTGCCCAGTTACCACCGTATGTCTTTTGAGTTGCTTCCTCTGATAAGGTCTAGTACGAGTACTCTTTCGCCCCTTTTCCAGGGAAGGAAATTTTGGACCACCCCAGGACACGGTTCGAGTATCATGAGGCGTTCATAATGGCGGAGGGCCTCCTTCTCGCACTCACTCCCCTCCTCCTTCCTTCTCCCCTACTTCCCTTCTCGTGAGTTTTTGCCGCGGGTTGTGGTTTCCGTTCTTTTCGTCCTTTCTCTGTTTGAATGCAGGTTTCCTTCTCTGGTATGATACTGCTCTAGCCGTTCTTTTTTTATCAGACAAACATACCTTCTTTTGAGAACCATTTTCACTCCTTTTTTTCTTCTTTTTTTCGCACGAGCATCTGTCCCTTTTGATATCTCTGGGATTATATAATTCTAGATCATTCTGGTTTCGAAAAGTCATGGCTCCTCCTATCTGGAATATCTCGCTGTTGCTCCTCCAGTGTTTCCTTGTAAGGAACTCTCTTGCGGCGAGGGCCATACATGTCGAATTCGGCAAACCACTGGCAGATAACTCAACAGACGACTACCTCTTCCCGCTGGTCATTGGAGAAAACGACCCCAAGCAAACCGTGTACCTCGCCCCGTCCACCAACAATGCACACACCTTCGCCATATCGCCAAAGGCGTGCACACCTCCCGGCAACAACACCGCGTGGCCCGGATGCGTCAAGTACCGAGGCGGCGTCCTTGACCCAACAAGGTCATCATTCAAGCCCGGCTCTGGTGACTCGACGAAGCTGAACTGGAGGAGTGATCAGTACACACTTTTTGCTGATGGGGCCTACGGCCAGGACAGCGTGACCCTTTCGGACAAGACTGGGGACGTTCAATTGAAGGACTTCGAAGTTGGCTTGGTGGATGCGTGTAACATGACATCGGGATTCCTCGGGTTGGGCCCTAACTCGACATTGTTGGAGCGGTTGTACAAGGATGGAAAGATCGAGTCTAGGTCTTATGGTTTGCATGTTGGTATCGATATCACGAATCATCCATACCCGGTTTTCGATCCTACTTTTGATACTGGCGCGAAGCCGGTGGAGGAGTCAGATTACAATTCTGGTATCGGGAAGCGGTCGAGGGTGATGAAGAGGGTTGAAGAGCGGAAGAAGCCAAGGGAAGTGCATTCATTTTCTGGGGGGTTGACGCTAGGAGGATACGATAAGTCGAGAATTGATAATAGAACGGCTTCGTTGACGGTGCCATTGTCAGCGGATGGACTGCTGGAGTTGGAGTTGACGGAATTGATTGTGATTAATTCGTGGTTGGTAAATGATAGTCCAGTACACGACCTGTTTAATGAGACCAGGAAGGTTATCATTGACTCTAGCACTCCTCATATGTGAGCGCCGCAGTTACTCCTTTTTGGGTGATGTGGGGGCTAACATTGACTAGGTTTCTGCCGGATAAGACTGCGGATGCGTTGAGTTACTCTATGGAAGCTTATTACGGTGATCCAATGGTGGACTTCTTTTATGGGTCGAGTCTGGACAAGTATCTTGGCAATGTCACGTTTACATTACAAGCCCCTGGTGGCTCCGCGAGCATCAAGATTGTAGTCCCACCGTCGGTGTTCCAACAGCCTATTGGGATGCTTAGAGACTACCAGCCAGTGGGAGACGCATACTATGACTACTATATGCCAATAAAATACTTCAAAGCATCTTCCAAACAACCAATTATCCTTGGCCGAAGGTAATTTGCTGAAGTGGATATCTGTATGCGTAATGTGGCTAACAATACCCAGCTTTCTGAAGGCAGCATATATCTTTGTCAACTACGAACGAAAAAACTTCCATATCTCGCAAGTGGCCTACACCGGGGCCCCGCATGAGATAATCTCTATCTCAGCATCAGACTCGGGGGACTACGGCTCGGGCACTTCCTCAACCTCATCTGGGTCTGGCCCAGGCGGAAACCCAGATCCAGGCCCCGGGGCCCGTGGTCCCCCGATCGCCATAATTGCAGGTGGCTCCGCTGGTGGAGCCTTCCTCATCGCACTGATCGCATTCCTGATCTGGCGCCGTCGCAGCAAGCCTAAGATGAGCAACCTCCGTGCAATACCATCAAACCCTTCCTTCCACGAAACTGAGCTGGAAGGCAGCCACGCTTTAGTTCAACTCCCCGCAAACTCCATCGAGAAACCACCTATTGCGGCTTCCTCACCATATCCGGATGATACAAAAACGGGATGGAACACACAGCCACAGCAGGGGCACTACGAGATGGGGAATAATGTTGGTACCGCTGTGAGTCAATACCCTGCGCATGGGTATCAGCAGAGCGCACCTGGATATGCGGAGTTGGCGACCCCGCCACCGACACACCAGCAGCAGCAATATCAGGCTGGGGGTGTGCAGGGGAGGTATGAGATGATGTAGGATCTTTCATACTGGTGTTATTAGTTGCGTCTCGTGGAGGAGGAGAGGAGGGAGGGATTGTAAATATGTGTTGGTCGGCTAGATATCATAGTTTTATGTGTGTATGCAGGTGGTGGCGTCCTGATTGCGGTATTTTACTTGTTTTTGTTTTGCTTGGGTAGCGAGGAGATTAGGTTAATAGTCGTGAAAGGAACTGAGTTCATTGCGTCTGAGGAAGTGGGTGTGAGTGAGTGGCAGGAGGTATGAGTCGGATGGTAAATTGTGATTTGGTGGGGTCTCCCTATTGACATGCCAACTTTTTTTTGGCACCTCATTTTATACCTAGTCCAGGGGTATCAGGCGCTCATAAATTCACTGCAGGCCACTTTATCCTCGCAGCTTACTGCACCCTCCCTTCCCTTTTCCATTCCACCAGCGCAACCCTCTAGAAAGGCAGTTCTGCCCTCTCCCTGAGCTGTCTGTCCAACAACCTTGTCATATCCCGCGTATGGGGTGCGGGACGCCGTACGTAAGAATCAAACTGAATGCCTGCGGAGGAGTGAGATATTCCCCCACCACACCCTCCCTTCTCATGTCCTGGAGAGCGGGAGGAAAGGCGACTTGGGTGAGGTGGAGAGCTAAGGGACATCTTGAGAACTAACTCATGATCTTTGGTTTGGGGTATAGTGCTCTGCAGCAGGATGTAAAGGCGGTGCAGGCGTTAACCGTTGAGTGGTTGTGCGGGTTTGGGGCTGGCTTATGCAGGGCCCATATGGACTACAGTACACCCGACAGCCCCGAGTCCATAAGGTTATATAAACAGGCCAAAGACTAACGAGAGAAGAAGCTTAACTTGGTCTCTGGAGATTTCGGTTGTTTAACATAGTCCTGGGCGGTGCCGCAGCGGTCCCGAAGCCAAAGCCTAGAATGGAGCAAGTCCCCAAGGCGAAACCTGCGCGCATGCTAAAAACAAGGGTGTCTGTAAAATGGTTGTCCGGATAAGCCAGATTGTGGGTTCCTGGGTGTCTGTATTAGAGGTGGGCTGGGAAGTAGGCATTGTAGAAAATAGCACGAGACCGTTAGCCCAGCGTTTTGTAGTATGATAGAGCGCAGAACATGCCACAAGTGCTTTGGCAAAAAAAAAGAAAAAGGTGACACCCTCATTAAAGCATATATGGATACGAGCGGATTCTCACCCGTGCGATAGATAGATAGATAGATGGATGGATGGACAGATATAATAATAATATGATACATATTGCCATAGAATAAATTGCCGACGGTATTACGATCCAACCGCCCAGAATCTGATACGTTAGACTACCGTACTATCATACTTGTACATTCCCCGCCTGACAAATATTCGAGAGCGAGACGCAAAGTCGTGTAGCAAGGGGTAAACTTCAAAAGGAAGGAATATAATACAAGTATAATAATATTATTACACAAATATGGTATCATACAGTACGGTACTTACGACCTCCTCCCTCCTCCTCCTCCACCTCCCTCCCCTTCCCACAACGGCACCCAACAATTTCATCCCACCAACTCCAGCGCAGCGCACTTCCTATCATATTCATAAATCCACCATTTTTTTATTTTTTTTTCCAAAAAAAAAAGGAAAAGACCCGTATCGAGTGATGTTACATGACCATGACGTCCATCCTTTATAATTACGAAAAGAAAAGAAAAAAAAAAAATCCACATAGGGTATGTTATAATACAAGTATAATAAACCTCTCTCCTCCCCCTTCTCCACGACCCCATTCTCCTCCAAAACTGTCCACCCACCAACCTCATCGCTACTTTCTATCAACTTCACTTCTCGCCTACATATTATTTTGCTTCTTCCCACTTTCTTCGTACAGTGCTCCTTGGTGCGAGCCCGTGTATGTGAAAAGCCAAGTCCGTACTTTTCGTTCGAGCGTGTGTGAATGGGATGATGATATCCGGATTTTCCTGTTTTTTTACCGATATCGCGTGCGTGCCGGGGCGATCGATGGCCCGGTTTTTTCTGATCTTCTTGGGGGACCGGAATCGTTCTTTCGGTTGCTGCGTGGGTGTGTTGTGGATGGTGATTTTCGAGAAAGGGTCTGACATTTTGATAAGGGGAGAGTATATCCTTGAAAATCCGCCCAAGTGGAGGAGCGGTAAAGGTCGGGTGGTAGAAAGGGGGGGGAAGGCAGCAAGCAGAGAGAGAGAGAGAGAGAGAATGGACAAAGCGCTTGTAAATCGCTCTCCATAAACTCTTCTCTATGGATTCCTGCGGCGCGCCCAGTCCCATGTGTAATTGATGTGCCTATATGCATCCTATGTATATATCTATGAAACTTCCATCCACCATCCTTACAACCCAACACAGTTGCTCTCTAAACTACCTATTCAACAATACAAGTATATAATATTATAAATTAGTCATGGACAAGTATGGAATAACCCAAGCCAGTGGGCACGGGAAACAGGAGACAAATCAAAAGGGTCTGTATATATAGAGAAGGAGGAGAGAGAAGTGCTAATGGGCTACGGAGCATACAATATTGGTTAAATAAAACTGAAGCAATGAAACAGGGGTAGGGAGGAGGAAGGGGTTGTTGGGGGCCAGTGGGATAGCGGGAGATTCCAGGTGTATAATCCAATCCGAGGGTTAAGCATTGAGAACCTTCTATGACAGACTTAGGATTTCGTTTCATCAAGTTTGTTCCGTTGGCGGGAGGGGCATGCCCAGTAGGTGAGGGAGAGTCGGGTTTTATCCCTGGGTGTCAAAACCTGCGGGTCCTTTTGAGAGGGGGTTCAGATAGCTTGGACAGCCCAGGAGTTAAGAGCTCTGTTGGCTGCAGGTTTACTACATATCCGGGAATGGAATCTGGCCAGTCCCGCAGCAACTCTACAATTCTCCCATGCCCATTTCGCGTAGCCCACGAGAGCGGTGATAGGCCATCTTTGCCGGCTGTATTGGGGTCGACGTCGCTTCGCCCCAGCAGCATCCCCACGACCCCCTCATGCCCATCCCCCTGTCCAGCCACGTGCGTCAGCTGTGTTGGGATCGACGTCGTTCCGCTCCAGCAGTATCCTCACGATCCCCCCATGCCCATTCTCGGCAGCAAGCGAGAGTGGTGTTCGGTCCCAGATATCGGGTGTGTTGGGATTAACGTCGTTCCGCTCCAGCAGTATCCTCACGATCCCCCCATGCCCATTCTCGGCAGCAAACGAGAGTGGTGTTCGGTCCCAGATATCGGGTGTGTTGGGATTAACGTCGTTCCGCTCCAGC
>QFET01001783.1:0-11980 GCA_003316355.1 Tuber calosporum
CCCCATACCTCCTCGATAACACGACGGGTCAATATTCCCCCCGGTATCTTGGGAGTTATATATAATACCTCACCTCCTTCCACCGGTTTTTTTTTTTCATCCTACTTCTATTATTCACGCGACAGGGGTTCTTCTTTTCTTTCATTCTTCCTTCTTTCATTCGGTATCAGAATGAGAATTCGTCGGCGGTGCTCAAAGTATTCGTTGAAGGTAGCATGTATGCATGCATGCTAGCCCGTACTCTACTCTACTCTCCTCGTCCATCCGCGAAATTATCCTCCCACGGGAATTGGCCAAGAACTTTCGTCTTTCCGCGTCACAATTTCTTTTCTATTGGTGTTTGGGAGTTGATGGCCTTTGGCTTGGCTTGGCTTGGCTTGGCTTGGCTTGGCTTGGAATGGGACCGATGATGACTCTTATGGGGGGGGGGAAAAGATATATTCTTTTTTTTATTCTTATTTTTATTTTATTTTTTATTCGCTGAAAGTTTCGGTATGTTGACGGTTTTCCACATTTTATCTTTTTTTGTTTCCGTTTTTATCCCCCTTTCGTTACTTCCCCCCCCCCACCTACCCCCACAGTTAGCCTCGTCCTGTTGTGCCTGTCCAAAATGCCTTGTATTTACCCCCTTTGGGGAGGTTGGGGTTTCAAGGGGGGGAGATTGTGACTCACAGTACTAGTACAGTGCTCCCCGGTCGGCGCTGAGGTCTGGTGGACACTTGAGGTGGGGGAGGGGGATTCCCCATGCAAAGCGTCTGGCTTCGATTCCCCCGCGTGATTACTCGTCCAGTCACTCGTTCATGCGACTGTGCACTGCCACATTTTTTCCCATCCACACCCTCGCACTCGCCCGTTCACCCTTCTCAGCTGATACCATCCTTGTCGTTGTGCAGTCGTGCTAACTTGACTTGTTCATCTAGTAAATAGATATCATGTACAGTACAGTGCAGGAGATTAGAAATGATTGCTTTTTTTTACAGAAGATTCCATGGAGCACACTACTAATAAGTTTACATAAAACGAATGAGTTTTGGGGGGGGAAAAGAAAAAAAAGGTTCAATTAAAATCGGAACGAAAAGCAAGCAAATCAATCGACAAGCTCAATGTCACCGAAAAAAAAACAACTAAAAGAGAAGAAAACAGAAAGGTCACAAGCAGAACAAGACAGAATCGAGCAGAACAAAAAACACACCAAAATCGAAATGGAAAAAAAACGGAAACGGGATGAGGAAAGATCAAGGGGAAAATAGGGCAAAAATAATCATGAAAAACAAAAAGCGAGAAAGAAAGAAAGAAAAAAGGGCAGAAACACTGAAGATATTAAGTCAAAAGACAAAGATGCGATGCGAAAAAAACGAAAAAAAAGAAAAGCAAAAGAAGAGAAAAAAAAAACCCCCATTTTCAAAAAAAAAAAAAAAAAAAAAAAATCTCTCCCTTCACTCCTTCCCCCTCCACTCCTTCCCCCTCCTACTAATTCGGCGGGTAATGGCCGAGGCCTTCCCAAAAATCGCGGAAAAGTGCCGGACTTCCCGACTCCTCTTCAAACATAAAGTCCATATAATCGAAGGGCTCTTGTTGCTGACCCTGGAAAAGCTCGCCATTTCCCGTAGCCATCGTCGGGGAACCTGCACCTCCGTTGGAGGCGTCGGACCCTGGACTCATGCCCGCCGTCGCGGACCCTCCTCGTACGCTCTTCTTCTCGATAACATCTCCGTGCACGCCTCGCAAGTGTTGCACCAGGTTATCCTTTCTTTTGAATCCGTTTTCCCCCACTCTCCCGCACCCCTCGTGCGGGCAGTCGAGCAGTTTCTGTCGTTTCTCGTCCGCGATCCGATTTCTATGCACAGAGTTGTGGTGGCGCTTGAGTTCTGCTGAGCGGCCAAACTTTTTTCCGCAATTTGCTTCCGGGCACTGATGCAGTTTTTTGGTTCTACAGGGGGGGAGGGGGTTTACAATCAGAATGAGTTCTTCGATAAAAAATTTTGGCATGGTCATTTCTACCTTTCTTTCGGCCTTTTTCCCTCTTCCTCCTTTTTGGGATGGGAAAAGAAGAAAAGGGTAAAGATTGAAAGGCAGAGAGACTATTGCGAAGGGATTTCTTCTTCTTCTTCTTTTCTCTGGTGATCTAGAAAAACTTACTTTGTCACTTTTGGGTCGTTGAGACCCCCATCTGAGTCGTTCGTGTACTTTCTCGAGCTTGTGTGACGAGTTGGTGAACTTGCCGATCGTCTAAGTCCGCTTCCGTTGTTGCTTAGTTGTGTAGTAGGTATAGGACCTTTGTTGAAACGGGGTACGGTCGAGTATTGATAATTGCACTGTTCCAGCAGGTCGAAGCATGGGTGATAATCCGGGAATTCCTCGTCGGGAGAAATGTTCTTGTTGTTTGTGCCAAATCCACTGTTACTTTTCTCACTTTTTAGTTCTCGCTCCACTCACCACCTCTCTGCCTCTTTTTCTATCCATCTCACAAAAGGATGGGGTTCAACTGGTATTTACCTCTCGTGAACTTGAAAAGATGTTAAAGGCGTAGTGTTTCCTCCATTCACCTCCCCGTACAACTCGGGGAAAAAACTCTCAACTGGGTCGGTGTCGGCGCTGGCGCTGGCTTGGGGTAGAAGTAAATGGTGATCCGAGATGTTGTTTTCGTCTAATGGATAGCTGTAGCCAATTTGCTGCTTGGCATGTATACAGCTCCTCGAGGAATAAGTGTGGTGGCTTTCAGATGCCTGTGATGAGGGACCTGCAGTGCATCCACAATTGTAGGCATGTGCCTGCGTTATGAACGTTCCCATATTGCTGCTTCCTCCGGTGGGCCTTTTCAGGGTGTTGGTGAATCTAGAAGTGTTCCCGGACATATATGTTGTAAAAAATGTGTTGTCGTTGTTGTTGTTGGGAACGGTATTTGTGTCGATTTGTGATCTCTTTTCTTGTCTGCTCAAGTTCGAGTTCAATGAGTAGTTTTTCCGGATGTGTCGAGGAGTTTATGGGGCCGAGCAGTAGAGAGGGCATGGGAGCTCAAGTTCTTAAAGCACACAATACAGACACAAGGCCCCAAAGACTGTTGCCTTGTGAAGTCCCTCGCCCTGCGGGAAGTGCTCAGTTGGAAGATGGAAAACAATCAGCCTTCTGCTCCCTTTTAAGTACAAGCAAAACATTGACATTTATCTGCCTTAACGGTAATTCTGAGTGCTCCGTCTAGTACTGTTGCCTGGCCTCTCCCAGCCTAGGCTCTATTGTCCCACAGCTCTTGGTTTTTTGGGTTATTGGAGCATTTTTTGTCTTACACTGGTACAACATCTGCTAACATCTCTGCCAGCCGAGGTCGTCTCTGCTACCCCTGGCATCTTTCCGGGATTACTTTCAAATCCTATTGGAGGACTGCCTCCTGTGTATTGGGTGAGGAAAGGAAAAAAAAAAATTGTGCGTTTTCAAGAGAGTTGTCATTGAGTTGGTGCTTGAGATACAAGCGCAAGGAAGGCTGTGGAGAACAATGGGTTTGTTGGCGGCTCAGCCCCATGCAGGTAACCCCCACCCGCCAATCATCTGTCGGAATAGAAAAAAAAAAAAAGAGAGGGATACCCCCATCTCAACGTGCCCCCTCGAGCGCAATGTCATCGCATCAAGGTTGGATTCTGTAACAGACCGCAAGGCTTCGGCTACCTTACTAACGCTCAAAGGATAAGTGGCAAAGGAGGCTACCAGTGCGCCATAGACACAAGTAGACCAAGAGAATCTACGGTACTCCTGCCATCTATCAACGCTCCCCCAAAAATTTTACCCCAACGCCCAGAGTAGTTTCATATGTATCATCTGCCTTCTCTCCTGTCTTCGAATTTCTGCGGAAACCGTTTGCTGACGCCAAGAGCGGGGAGGCTGCGAGTGAGCGTGAGTCGACTTGAACGTCTTGATTGACGACGCTCTTTCGGGAAGGTTTTATTCCCCATTCTGATTGTGCTTGCCCAGACAAACGAAACCCAACCAAAAATCAGACGGAAAAGTGTACAAAGCGTCACCAGAGCCAAACTTGCATCTTTTTTCCTTTTTCTTTCTTTCGGGGCGACCCAATTGTGTTGGTCGGAAGCGCCCAGTTCGCAGAGAGGTATCTGCTCCATACTTCTACGCTTCGACGTTTGATATCAAAGGTGAGCCACCCATGACCCTCATAACCCGTGAACCTCTGAATGACACTGGCTCATGCGCAGCAACCCTACTCGCCACACTGAATATTTTGACTTTGTTTTGGCATTGCTGCTTATGGTAGAGAACAGGATAGGTTGTAGAACCAGTGTTAGATTAAAAATGAAGACTCTGAAAATCCCAGGAATTGCAACCCGAAGGCACTGTTGCTCCTGTGAGTCTGTTGATTAGGATAGCATTGTAGATGCCCGATAGCACTGCGACCGTGACTCACGTCAATTGAGAATCCTCCCCACTAATCCGCAAAATTCAAGAGAATTAGGGAAAGAGAAAATTCCCTCAATGTTGTCATATTTAGGTCCCGATATGTTCCCGCTTTCTCTTCCTGTCGGATCAACTCCCTATACTGTCAACGGCACAGCCGAAACGCGCAGGTTGTGCCTGTTTTCATTCTTCCATCGGGGAGACAATGGTACACTTTCTCTTCATCTCCATGACTCAATTCAACTTCCTGTGTTTTCATTGGGGATCTTGTTATCCGTTTGGTGGTGAACAATATCGTTTCTAGGGCATGGAGCGGGGACCCCTTCTATTTCTGATCGAGCTCGCCACGCGAGCATCATAGGCTATCAATCGTTTCACCGGACAGCTACAATTCATTGTGCGGTAAATCTGTGGTACATGGCTGTAACCGAGTACCTGGAGTAGTGCTGGTGATGGCAACACGTCATCTGCCAACCGCGGCCGACTCTCCGACAAGACCAATAGTCAGAGGGATAGGGGATCTCCCTGCTTCTCAATCGTGCACTTTCTGCGGACCAGGACCAGATCTAATTAAAACATGCGTCACCCAATCCCTCGGAGCGCATCTCTTTGCAGCCAGTAATATATGTTGGAATGGGATTTTTCGGCACAATGAGAACATGGCTCAGAGAAAAACAATAATCGTATTGTACCTTGGGTTACGTGCGAAATAGATGGGCGTGCGAAGTGCCACATCGCGAGGGTGACTCGAGAATGCCTTGCTGAGACAGTCCGCAACCTTCTTTTCCTCTCAGCCTAGTTTCTTTTGTCTTTGGGTGTCCTATCATAGAGGTACATGTGTGTCCTTCTAGGTGTCCTGAGCTGGTTCGGGCTGCTGCAGAGGAACTATGGCCCTGCTCGAGACCCTAGGTGCGGTTGGGCGCTTCCAAATCGTGGTTCCTGCAGGGATGGCCGGGTGGGATTTTGTTGAAGCTTGCTCCAACCAGCGGGGCGGTATTGTCGGCGAGGATTCTTGGGTCCTAGGCAAATAAAAAAGCGTGGGTGCGAGATGAAGTGTTAGGGGTAGAGGTAGCTAGAATATCAAACATCAGGAGAAACAAAGTGTGGACTAATGGTATTATAGTCGGGGTTTGGCCTAGGAGCGTTCTGGGGATTTTCCCGTCCCTCGTGCGAAGAAAGGAGGAGTGAGATGGAAACCACCGCAGTGTGTCTTGCCCCAAGGCCAATGACTTTGAGAACCTTATATCGGGTGCGCACGACCTTATGTTCCGGTGTATAAATAGCTAAATGTTTGAGGGAAGAAGGGGGTAACGAACCACATTATAAAACCCCTCAAAGGGCCAACGTCATGGCGGGGAGTGTGCCAAAGCACACGAGATCATTTTCATAAGGGTTAGGGTTGTAGGCTGGATGGGTGATACAGACCGGCCTTCGCTCTATCAATCGACCTTGCCACCACCCTGGACAAACTATAAAAGCCGATACTGCACGCTACTATACTGTTATTGCCCACTAATTCGTTTGTTTAAACCCGCTACTCTGAACTATCCGCACGATGTGACCCTAGAGCCATGCAGGAGCTAAAAGCCGTGATCTGGTGGCTGCTCATATTGAACCCGTGGGTTAGGCCTCAACGCTCAATCTATGGCTTCGGTACTACTAGTTTCCTTGAACTGTCGGGATACGGGCCATCATCGGCATCGTGCCAAGCGAAAAATCATGTCTCGGGGGTGGCAATAACCCGGATAATATCAGGTGGCCCCTGACCGAAATTATGCATAGACGTAGCGAAGAGGATTCAGGAGACAGTGGGAAGGCTGGCCAAGCCGAATGCCAAGACTGAACATGCTCCCGGTGAACGAGATAAACTCATTCCAGGATGACGATATCAGTCGCATCGCGCACAAGGCTATAGCTGGACGTACTGAAAAACTCGTCTTGATAGAGTATTTACCCGGTGTTGGTGAATACAGCTTCAGAATCCCCACTCGGCCACATAACGAACGGCACGGTTGGAACCTGAGGCAATGCTGGTACAGTGCTGGAGGTCCTTTGAGCACAAAAGTTTAGCAACTTATCTAATCCCTATTAGGCGGTATCTGGCATCCTCACCTGACAATTGGGGATTAGTATCAGTGTTCTCCAGACCTAGCCTTGGGGTTTTGCTTGAAGATAGCATGATATCGTACAAACAGCGCCGGCCCCGCCCTCGGCCTGGACCTGATGAACCCTGTCTATGACCTTTGGCCTAGCGTTTCCTAGGGGTCTGTCGCCCCGATAGCCCTCCTCTAGGCTGAGACTAGCTAGATTTGAGTCGGTGGCAGGCCAACAAGGTTTCATCCTACGATCTTGCTCCTGTTCATCGGAGATCACTCGGGTTCTGATCCCTGAAAAGGATTTTTTTTGAAGGGAGGGAACGGCATTTTAGTAGCGGCGGCAGCGGCACCCCAGGTGACCTGGCTGCTCCCGGCAGTGCATAATAATAATAACAAGCGCCTCCAAGAGCTTGGCAATACTCGAGTACACAAGCTTTTGCGGTGAGGTTATTGAATGTAGAGAACCAGGCCCTCGCCCTAGCTGATATTTTGCCACACTAGAACATTCGATAAGATAGAGTCTTAGAATATCTGCTTAACGCTGCAACAGCTGGATGGCTGTTGGTCCGATGCACTCACGTCGCCTGGCTGATCTCTCTGTGCCGCAGGAAGAGGGGGAGGACTTAAATCCGGCGACATGTTTGTTCGAGCATTTTTATCAAGGAAGGTGGTATGTGATTGACTTGAGACTCGTTCTCGCTTGCCCACCAAAGATCGGTCCCAGCGGTGTTCTTGGCAAAGACGTTCTATGGTAGCAGGAGATTTGGGCATCGTTACCGAGGGGGTGCTGGAGGGGAGGGCAGGTGGTGGGGGGGAACAAACAAGCGGTACCCATGTTCAAAATTCCTGGTTTCAGATTATCAATGCGCCCTTTGCCTAAGGACAAATTTACCGATATTATCCATTGCCCCCAATAACGACTTTGGCCGCACCCCACAATGCAAGGAAGAGCTGTGAGTAACAGGCAAAAAGTACTGTACTAGAAAATGCGAATGCTAATTAACTGTGGGCGCTCAGGCATGCATAGATAATTCGCCACTGTATATATATATTTTTAATCCCTGTTTTCTGGTACTTAACTGTTACTTGTATCATACTGGGTAGCTGGGGCAGTAGCTATATCTGACGGGGCTGGTGAGGCTTTCTTACTGCCGTTACTAAGTATGTTTGTTCGGCCGCTGGTACCCTCTTGCGAGATATAAACTGGCAAGCAGACTTCTACCTTACTGCGACTCACAACGTGAAAGAAGGTACACGACTTGACTCTTAATATTCAATTCGACTGACACGCTCTAGCAGGTATTCCTTGAGCGACTGGAATGAAAATCGGGACCCCGATATGGGAGGAGCAGACTATCGGGAGCCGTTTCTTTTTCCCTATAACACCAGCGGTAGGGGTACTTTAACGGCGTAGGAACTCTGGCGCAGAACCGGGATGTATATGTAGGTAATTGATGCCGGCGGCGTGACTTTGCCGTGGGCTCGCTATGCCAGGGGCTACTGGCATTAGAACATAGGTGAGGAAGGAAAAAAGAGAGAAAAAGGAGAAAAAGCTCTGAGACCGATTCGAACGATCGACCCTGCGATCTGCAATCGCATGCTCTAACCCCTGAGCTACTAGAGTAGCGATGATTGGCAGTATATATATATTTTCTTCTTTGTATCATGTTTAGAACTGCTTTTAAGCTATCGTACTATGAAAACTGGGATAACTGGGCTCTAGGCTGAGACGTCTATAGTTCCCTCTCTTGGGTTGAGGGGAGGAAAACACAAGGAAAAAAACAGCCTTTCAGCCCTCCCCCGAGACAAACAAGATAAAAAATAACCTTACTTTACAAGGCGAGGCTAATCCAACGTCCCAGCATAAGGTCCAATTATCCCAATTTTTGCGGTGATACTCTGACGGTGTTGGAAGAAATTACAAATTCGCAGAAAGCTTGTGAATAATTATGCATACCCCAATTGTTCCGGCTCTCAATAGCAGGTTTAGTGAAACATTGTGGCGTCAGGGTGAGGCTGGTGTGGTTGCGATGCTTGCTTTGCGCCACAACTAAATTGCTTGTAGTGGACCTCTTCACTTTGCACTAGTATCACCCAAGGCGCACCATTTTGTTTCTTCAGCCAATTCCGCCATCCATTTGCCGCTGAATCAAATTCCATATCCTAAATCAGCTGGACCCCTGCTCCCCGGGATCCCTTTGAGCAAACCTTGAAAAATCTCATTGTGTGGCTGGGAGGAGAAAGCAAACATGAAGAAATCTATCTGTATTTGTCATTACCGTTTCAATATACCAACTCATGGTGAAATATGATGTATTGGAAAGGCAACCTCCGTGTTCCGATCCGGACATGTCTCATGGGAACATGGCCTTTTTCGAAGGATATGATAAATCGGGACAGAACAAACAACCCGTTGTGATTTATTGATTTGTTACAACATTGTAGCCATGCAAATGCCGTATAAGTATTGGGATTCCACAAGCAAATAAAGATATAGATGAAGAAAGAAAACAGCCGCAGCCATAATCTAGACTCACCCGGAATTGTTATTGACCCGAGGGGTCGAGCTTAGCCCAACTGGGATAATAATTCTGGCACCAATTCGGATATTCCGCGGGGGGGCCACAGCAACTTCAGGACCCCTCCTGATAGAGATCTGGTGCTTCAACTTCAAAAGCCCCTTGGAGCGGCGGATGCGGCACCCCCACTTCCCGGCTCCACCACAGATGGGCATCCCATAGGAGTGGTGTCAACCGGGCTATGATACCAGAAATGCCTCTACTTGTGTCTGGCCCGGGAGCGTCCGTGCTAATAGTGGTAACAGCTGTGGTTGTTGCCCTGGGGGTGATGGCGGTAGGGGTACTGGCGGCGTACAGGCTGATAGGGGCGGGTACTTAGGGGATGGTAGGCCTGTAGAATCTTTTGGTAGGAGATGAAGGCGTACTAGAACTTGGGGGAAATTTGCCCATTGCAGGAGCATAGGAGGGGAGTGGGAGGTTTAGTTATGGTTTGGGCGTGGAGGTAAAGCATGAGGGGAGTGAGAGTGAAGAAAAAAAAAAAAAAATGCAAGAGAAGCAAGTGGGAGATCCCTACCAAAAGCTCCTCTTGAGCTCCTCCCCGCAAAATGCTAGCCACCCATACACTGCCCAACGCCTCCCCTACGGAGATTTCCTTTACCCTCTACAAAACCTCCGCTCGCACCTTTTTTGTGATGCGAGGTGTCTAAAAGGTGTATTATATGTATCATACCAAGGCCGTTTCAAAATGTGACGCCTTATGTATTCAGGGTAAGGGGTATGTAATATAGAATTTTGATTTCTACAAGCATCAAGTTTATAACCTTCAGGAATTCATGTTTTTAGTCAGCAAAAACTGCTATATTCAACGGATTATAGCCCGGGATGAAGGAGGAAATGAAATAACGAGCGAGCATTATAAGGGTAGAATAATTTCGAAAATAGCAAGTTGGTCGCTAAGTTAGAACTTAACATTGAACTGGTAAAAATCCAAATTCCATTTTTTTTACACCCCTTACCCTGATCATATAGGGCGTCATATTTTGAAAAGGCGGTGGTATGTACACCTTTTAGACACCTCACATCATGAGTCTATTTCTTCCCTTCTCCCCTCTGACCCCCACAACCATCATTCCATTCCAATACCTGATCCCTGTCGGTGGCATCACAATATCTCACTCGAAGAAACCGTGTTAACCAATCGGAAAACTACATGAAAGAGCACGGACCACCACATCCAGGTCGCTCACGAGGTGAACAGATGAAAGGGTTTAAAGTAGGATACATGGGATACGTAGGAATGGATTCCAGGAAGGGTTAAAAATATGCAAAAAAAAAACTGGTTTCCCGGCAGAGATGCGATGAATAGTTGTACGTGTCCTGTGAACAAAGCGGTCTAGATTGCCTGCAAAATGAGGTGTTAGTCTGTGGCATTTCCTTTAATATGCATGTACCAGTATATCATGGATAGGGTGGGGATAATGGATGGAGGGGTAGGAGAAGTGAGAAAGAGTGATGCGGGAGGGAAGGATCGTGATCTGGTGGGTGATAAAGGGGATTTCGTCGTGCTGGGGCATTTATGTAACCACAGTATGATAGTGCTCTCTGGCCCCAAAGTTGGTATGTACAATATTGGGGCCTATTGAAAAATTTCTATCATACCATATTGACAGAGCCATAGGGTGTCATTATTTATCGTACAATCCCCACATCACCTCTCCCCCCCATCCCTTCCATCCCGAGTCCCGACACCCCATCTGTCGAGAAAACGACCGAATGCCTGTCATCCATTCCATCCCATCCAATCCCGTTGACCCAACCACCGGCTACCCGCATCCGCTCGCCCACCCTCCGATCCATTTATCAAAGCTCACCCTCCCCTCCATCATCGCCATCAACTACAGTAGAACAATACCCTCACCGAAACAAGGATTAACGTCATTGCTGGGAAGGAAGTGAGAGCGGAGCGCCATCCTGGACCATGTCCTTTTTGCCGGGAGGTTTGTTTTGGGGAGGGAAGGAGGGAGGGAGGGGCTTTGTCTTGGGCCGTTCTTTGATAATGAGCACCTCCGGGAGCATTTCGCTGGCTAACAGGGAAGGAGACAAGGCGCTTTGTTGCATTAGGTGAATGGGGTGGGTGGGTGGATGGGTGAGCTGAATACGGTGAGCGCGTGTAGGATATCATCTCGACATTCCCCCAATTCACTCCTGTCCCATCCCCTTCTCCACCTTATCCTATTCCACTTCGTTCTTCGGTTCTTCTCCATACTCCAGCTCTTTCTCCCTTCTCCTTCGCTAACCCTCAAATCCTCTTCGCTACCAACCGCACCCTATCTCTCCCCGACCAATCACCTCTACTCCCACCCCGCCTCGTGCATCAGCCAGTCACCCGCCGCATCGCCATTGGCCACACCCAGTTTGCAAACCCTTAGGCCATGCGCTATCCATAGAATATTGCGCGGCCCGTTCTTCCAATTGGTTAGTGGCGTCACACTGGTAAACGGTGGGTTGGAGGAGGAGAGGGTGGTTCTGGTATATATACCTCTCTCCTGTCCGCTTCGTAGGAGGGAGAGAGAGGGTGAGAGGTGGGGGGGATGGGGATGAGAATTGTAGTTGATATTTATAGGGGAGGCAAAAAAGATACCAGGTGTAGAGTATAGAGTCTCTTTGCCGCTTTAGATTATAGGTGAGTTAAATTGGATCTTTCCGGAGAGGGGGTTTTCTTCTGTTGGTGAGGTTATCCGCCTAGCTGATCTATTGGCTTGTTGGTTTAGTAAATCCTACGGCTTCACTTGACACATTACCTATTGCCTCACCATACTGCACTTTCACACGATCTCCGGGCTTGGGCTCTATTGATCTTTTCTTCTTTTATTTTTTCCATTTTTCCATCTTTAGACCATAATCCTACTACAGACCCACGTACATTAGGTGTGGTTCTGTGATGGAAAATCACCCACCCACCCC
>QFET01001784.1:0-59248 GCA_003316355.1 Tuber calosporum
ACCCTTCTCTTGGACAAATCGATCTATCGTATGCATACCCATGGCTACAAAACCCTGACCCCCGGGAATACCTCCCTTGGGGATGCGAGGCTTCAGGATCGGGATGTGGGTATGAGGACATGGTTCGTATTCCTTACTTAATCGGAAACAAGACACTAATACACGGGGGGGAAAGACAAATATAGGAATGCTTTCAGTACCACCAGTGGGGATGGTAAGCGATGGACTTTTAGGAATGTACGATTTCGCAGGAGCGAGGAGCGGGGAGAGTTCGTGCATTTGCCCATCAGAGTTAGAAAATTTACCCCAGGGATACACCCTCCAGTCACCAATACCCAACACACCAGCAGCCCAGGCGATCGCTGACCTATTCCCGGAGTTAACCTCCGATACGCCCTCTTCTTCGTCTTGCTCCGGAGATTCAATCAATTTCTTTTCCCCATCTGAGAACCCAGTCGCAACTCCGCAGTATACTTACTCACCACCACTTCCACTCCCCACACTTCCATACTATCCTCCGTCAGAACCACAAAAACAACCATCACCACCACCACTCCCACCACCACCGCCGCCACCACCACCGCCGCCACCATCCCCTTCCCCTAATACAACACCAACAGATCTCCCACCGGAACATAAACACCTTCCAATAACAGCACAGACAACCCAAAACGCCCTCCTCCTACATTGGCGCAGTCAAGGCGTCTCCTACAAGACAATCCGCAAGCGCCTGAACCTCACCGAAGCAGAAAGCACACTCCGCGGCCGACTGCGCACGTTGACGAAACCGAAATGCGAGCGCCTCCGACGGCCGCAGTGGTTACCGGAGGATGTGGGTTTCCTAATCAGGGCTGTTGAAGGGGAATACGGGGGCGGGAAAGGAGGGATTAAGTGGAAGAGGGTTAGTGAAGAGATTGTGAGGTTGGGAGGGAGGTATAGGTTTGGGCCTAGCACTTGCAAGAAGCGCTATCTTGCATTGGTGGGGGAGGGGGCTGTGAGTGGGTTGCACGGGACAGAGACTGGGACTGAGGGGAAGCGGAGGAGGAGGAGGAAGGAGAGCGGTTGTGGGGAGGGTGGTGCAAAGGACCAGGAAGGGTGGGAGGAGGTATTAGGAGATCAGTGAGGAGAGCGTAAAGATATTGAGTGATGGAGGAAATGTATTTGTTTATTCTATTTTACCAATTGGTCGTAATTTATTGGATTGCAAGGTTTCTCTTTACGAGTGAGAGCGTATGATCACTTAATCACCAGTGACCCGTGAGAGATACATCACTCTACACCAACTACGATAAATCCTTTCTACTGTATCTCCCTACTACCCTGCCCTCCAAAGCCGCGAGCACAGCTATCATACCACCACCACCACTAGCGCACAAGAAAAGGAATAAAACCCATGACACAAACCATGCGCCTCCCACTCTCACACCTGATCCAACTCCCGACCCAACCTCGCACGCCAACCCCACACCGCACCACAAGCCCAAGGGAGAATAAGGCCAACCTCTCCTGGCTGATTCGAGACCTTTCCACATTCCTTGGTTTCTCCGGCTCTGAGAGATCTTTTGCCCTAGGACAAGAGGAGGGGAGGGTTGGCAACCTCCCGGTATTTATCGTATTGGTGCCAGTGTTCCCAGCCGTCCAGTCCGTCCGTCTTCAGGGTAGGACGGGACGGACCACGGCTCATAGTCCCTCTTTATGTGAGTGCTAGGACGGACCGCGCCCGGGAAGGTGAGTGCCGGGCGGACCGTAGGGGACTATAGTCCTAGCGCTTGGACCTCCTGTACAGCCAAGGTGAAATCATACACCTTTTAGCGAATTATTATCACATCATGAGATATCATTCGTGCCGTCCCCCGCCGTCCACCCGCCATTGCCGGCCATCTTCAACCGCTCCCTGCCGTACCCTACCATCCTCCACCGTCCACACCCTGCCCCGAACTAACATGTCTCAACATGTAGGGCCCGCCGTCCGGCCTCGGGACGGCCGTCTTGCACTTTGACCGCCCCGGACGGACTACAGATAGCCGTCCCGTCCCGTCCAGGGCTCTTGCCAGTCACCCGCGGGGCCCTTGGACGGTTGGGAACACTGATTGGTGCTCAGGAAAGCGTTGTTGTCCTTAGATAGGTTTCTCACAGAGTTACGGTCTGTCATACTGCCTGTATTGTGCTGCGCATGCAAGACGGCCTTGAAGATGTTTTAGGTCTTCAAAGGTTATATGGGCCCCCTTCATGAAAGTTGACTATAGATTTTAAAACAAATATTTGCCCATAGTAAATGTTGGCGAATCTGGCTTCCCTCTGGGTCTTGGGGGGATGTTTCTACGATAGTAAACAAGCACTGGCTTTGCCCTTCCTGCCTCTTCCACTACATCGTTATTCCTCCATTTGGCTTTCTTCTCGACCGTGCACGGATCTTCTGCTTAAGAACCGGTTCACATTATTTCAACTCGTGGCAAATCTTAGGGTATGTTGGACGCAACCGCAAGCCCTTGTTTCCAAATCATGGTTTGCCGTTGCGCCAAACACCCCCCTAACAACCAGCGGACGGAGCGGTTGAGGGCGCGGAAGTTTGTTTGTAGTTTTCCAAGACATTGAATACGATGGAAATTATGGGTTATATCTGTTCATCTATTCTTTTTTTTTTCGAACAGCACATCTAACCAGACACCTTTACAAAATAGACCAGGAGCGATTCCTTCCCCATCATCGGGAAATGATACAGTGGGTTGGTCGATCACAGTATCGTTCATTCATCTCGGGTTGTGTCAGGATCAATGGTAGTTGATACTGATGATTAAAATGTGAACCCCAAAGGCACAATCGTTACTACTATTTGGAGAATACTATGCAAGTACGAGAGGTTTGCATTGCACACTAAGCGTGGAGGAATGTGAAGTATAAGAGAAGATCGGTAGGACTTCTGGTTCTTAATTCATGTATCATAGCTAGGTGGGCGGGATATAGATGACTATAAATATATAAAGTCCATCCATATAGCTAATTAAAACATAAGGGAAAATGGCCAACTGAAAACTGAGTTTGACTCTAAGAACTTCACCAAGAAATTTAGCTGAGATAAATTTCTGATGTGGTGTGAGAGAAATAAATTTAGCAGAAATATAATCAAATGAATGATAAAACGTACATAAAGAAATATATTTATAAGACCCTGTTCGGCATGTCAGAAATACTGTAGTATTTCCTCTTTTCTGGCATATTTGTGGTAGTATTTTTATTTTAGATTGGCCTAGGATTTGGCATGCCAGATATACTGTTGAATCATTTACAAAAGTATTTCATGTTGTAAATATATCCGAATATAAAATAAATGATTTCTATATACTATATTGTTAGATAATTACAATTTCTTTTGATTGTATTCAAAATCTTGCATAGGTAAATATATTATATTTGTATTTCCAAAATCAAATAAGACCAATTCTTCCCACTCCTAACTGTGCAACCCAGAATCAGCTTCAAACATTATCATAGTCTGATATTAATCAATTATGGAAGAAAATTGAGAACCACTGGACGCTGAGAATAACATCCGCCTTTGATTCAATGCCAAATTCCTGTTAAATATTTCAACTGCTGTTTTAAATATAACTGGTATCATATAGAGAAGGAAGTTTCTGAATGTCAAACATCTTTGCTTAGTGGAGCAGGATATCTGGAAGAACTTCTGGATCTGACAATCAATGAGAGCTGGGTTATCATAGTTCTGAAAATGTCTTGTAGAGTATTCCTTCATCTAGACAAATAGTAGGGCGATCAGCAACTTCCATCATTGACAAAGTTCATTAAGGTTGAAGAGCAGGTTACAAGGTTAACATGGACAGTTGGTCGAAATGCCTCCATATGTGATGAGCAGGAGAGGTTTCAACAGAGTAGTGATACGGTTAGCTGTTTGTTGTCTTTTTTTGTAATTCGATCAGTTGTATAATATCAAAGCTAATAAATTTTGATATTAATAGATACTTCAACCTTGATTTAAATGGTCTTATCAAGCTGCATACAAGCTAAGTTAGGCTCACTGTCAACGAGTATCCGTATAAGATATCAAGGAACAAGAGGTTTTATCAATTGTAACTGGCACTAGACTGTGTGAACGGTAATACAATAGAGCCTAAGCCTTAGCCTGCTATCGCTTTAGTGTCTAAGGGGGGCCTGCAGGAAGGCGAAGATAAGGGAAGTACAATAGAGTAGTTTATAAAGCGAAGGGGAACAATAGGATCACTGTTCAAGCAAGTGTATTCACTGTCTAGAGATCTCTATAAAGTCTGATGCCTCCTGCTAGCCAGGAGAGAACTCTTAAATACATGAAATCTTTCCTGCAAGAGCTGAGGTACAGGAAACCCGCAGCCACTATCATTACCAGTGAGTATACAGCTACTGGAATCCTGTGGCCCCGCCGGAGTCCTGAAACGCCTTAGGCTTTCCCACAACACTGCCTCCATCCTTTCACCGGTATACATGACCTGTTACTTCCCTTGGAACTCCTAGGGTACAATCCTACTGATCCTCCAAAGCATACAGTAATCAGAGCGCCGCAATCTAGAGATTCCTGTAGGGAAATCAAATACAAAAGAAATCAAATCACATAAATATAATATGACAAGGGAAAGGCTAATGAGAGTGGTAATAGAGGTACCAGAATATGTACACATGTTACATTCCCCAATTGCGAGCAAAACGAATCTTCTGCTAAGGCCATAGGCCTTATCACCGCTCTCCCAAGGCCAGAGCATAGAATCATCATCAGTGTTGAAGTAGCTATCATCTGAGCCTGCAGGATCATATTCCTCATTGTTATAGGGCTGCCAGAAATCGTTGGGTACTATGGTTCTAGGGCAAAGGATTGTAGAGACTTCTATAGGCTCCCAAGAGGTCCTGACATAGTGAGATGTGATCTTAGGGATCAGTTCTGTGCTGTGGTTTTCTTTCCAGAATTCCACTATGATTTCCATTGAGTTCTCCACGTTCTCGATAGGTTCCCAAGAGTCATCTGTCCTTTCATACCCTTTCCAGAATACCAGGAACTAGACTCTGAGGTTCTGTAGGCAATAATCCAGTGTTTTCTCTGGTTGGTATGCTTCTGCATTGTTGATGAGTAGAGGGGCCGGCCTATCCATTCTCTTGGATGCACATCTATTGGGATCATTTTCACGGTATTCCTTGAAGTATGAGATATGAAAGTATAGCTTCTGGAGCTCCATTCTCGGGGGCAATTCACGGTTATAGGTATCGCTACTAGAGTTATACTCTAGGACCTTAAAGGTTCCAAACCAGTGAGGTTCTAGCCTCTTGCATCGTCCAGGGGCAGAGGTGTAAGGGCATCCTCTAACAAGAACTCTGGTGCCAATACTGATTAGTCTTTAATAGGGGTTCCTCTTTTTATCTGCTTGCTCAGTCTGCCGGAATGTAGCATGCTTTCTGCCTATATCAACTTCCATCCTAGTGGCTTCATGGGCATTCAAGATCTCGTCCACTGCTGGTACTTTGCTGGCAGATCTGAGGACAGGATTGAAGAGCTTCTAAGGGTGTCCATGGAGTGCTTGGTATGGAGATATTCCTAAGGATTCATGGGGGGCGCCATTCATGGCTGCTGCTATCGCTGGGAGGGCATTGGACCAGTTGTTCTGTCTTTTGTTGATGAAGTTTCTCATCATCTGTTTAAGGGTGCGTATCTGGCACTCTACCTGGCCATTAGTTTAGTGTTGGTAATGAGTTGCCATCCAGACCTGGATTCCCAATAACTACATCATCTAAGACCAGAACTTAGATGTAAAGCGGGAGTCTTGGTCCATTACTATGCTTAAAAGATGTCTATGAACATCAAATATCAGCTTTTAGAGCTGGCTGAATAGTTTTTCGAAGGTGGCAGAGTCCAGAAATGGTATAAGATTAGTGTAGGAGGCAAAGCGATCGATAATAACTATGATAGTTATATAGTTGTTGGATTTGTTGAAAGGGCCAGTGAAATTGATAGCAAGGGATTGGTAGGCTTCGCCAGGTGCTGGCAGGGCCAGAGATCTACCTGCCCAAAATGGGTGGGCTCATTGTTGTTCTGGCATAGATCACAAGAGCGACAGTAGTCTAACAAGTCCTTGCGCATCTGAAGCCACCAGAAGAAACTAGCGGCGTACTTGTAGGACTTGTGAGCTGTGAAATGTCCTAGGCCTTCATCAACTGTTTTAAGGATGAAATCCAGAAGGGATACTCCCCTTTCTAAGAGTCCTATAGGGATAGAGATGTTAGAATAGATATTGGTATAGTCAGGTTTCAGGAGGCCATCCTGGATTGAATAGTATAGCTTGTCAGTAGTCTCCAGGTCCTGCCGGAAAAGAAGGTCATTCTGGAGGGGTACAATAACCGCTGGGCGGAATTTTCCCATGAGGGATGGGTGGAGGGTACCAAGGAAGGTATGGGCTTTATTGGTTTATGCTGAATTCCAGAATACTTCAGGATCACTATAGAGGGGTTTAGAAGCAGGCGAAGCTGGTGAAGCTAGAGGTGGGAAGGCTTGAGTTACCATATCTGCAAATCTAAGGTATTTGTTTCCAGGTGAGGGTAGGGATATAGAGCTATCGTAGGATGGAGGGATGTTACTGTCTATTGAGGAATCAGAAGTCGCTTTCGCTTTCTTTGGTCGCTTTCATTTTTCAGGGTCCTTGGGGAAGTATCCTTTAGCTTTCTTGGTGTCTGTTTATATAAGGTACTGGTCATCATAGCAGGTAGTCCAAGAGAGCGCTGAATGGCTTCCTTCATCTGTAGCCTGGTAAAGGTTCAAGATGGTTTTGTCTCCCCAAGAGTTGCCTGCCTGGATGCTGGTATCGTTGCGGCTGGCACTACTTTTGTGCTTTTGGGAGTGAGAGACTGCATTGGCTGCTATCTGTTTACTTGCTAAGTAGTCTGGGGAGGAGCGATAGATAGATTCGCAAATAGTGAGGGATGGAGAATGCTGTGTTTCCTCAATAGTGTCCATTTCGCTATCTGAATCTAGGCTATAGTATGAGGAAGATGTGTTGTTTGTTTGAATATGATTGGAGTTGTCATTCTGGAGATCTAAATTTTCAGAGTTGGGGTCTTGTAGTATTATATCTGATAGCTCTAAATTGATTTCATGAACTCTGGATAGATAGTCTGCCAGAAAATTCGAAACTCCAGGCATATATTCTATTTTAAAATCAAAGCAACTAGGATGTATTATCCATCTCTGCTGCCAGTCACTGAGGTTCTTCAGTGTCATGAGCTTTGTAAGGCTCTCATAGCCAGTGACTATGGTGAACTTTGTGTGGGACAACAGATGGGGGAAGGCATGTACAGCCTAAACTACTGCAAGCGCATTCTGTTGGTGGGTGGGGTAGTTGCTCTGAGAGGCTGACAGTTTCCTGGAATGGAATGCAGCCAGTGTGACTGTATCTCTGGCTGGTCCTTGGCCTATCCAAGAACCACTGCCAGTATGAGATGAATTGGGGAATAGTCAGCTTGGATCTGGGTTGGTATAGTCAAAAGGTCTAAGAACTTGATGATTTTTCGCCACCTTTTTCAACTCTTGAAAGGCTACTTCCTGCAAGTCTGTCCAAATCCAATCAGTATTGCTGGTAAGCTCTGGAAGTGGTGCAGTAATGGTGGCGATGTGTAGTAGGAACTGAGAGATATAATTAACCATCCCATTAATGCTCTCGAGTTCCTTTATATTCTGAGGTCTTATCTAGTCCTCAATGTTTCTGATCTTTTCTGGTACTGGGTGAATGCCTTTATTATTGATCAGGTATCCTAGGATATCAAGCTTTTCTGCAAACAAAACACTGTACTTTGGGTTGGCATATAGCTGTGCTTATTCCAGCTTCTTGCAAACAGCTTTGATATGTGTTATATGGTCCTGATGTGTATCGCTATATATCAGGATATCGTTAATATATACCCTTACAAAGACCTCTAACTCTTCTGATAGTGTGTCTTCCATGACTCTCATAAAGGTTGCTGGTGCATTTGTATCTTCTTGCAGCATTACTTTGGAGGCGAAGCCTCCAAATGGTGTCATGATAGTGTTGTACTTCTCATCCCCAGGCTCAACCCTGATCTAAAAGTAGACATTAATGAGGGCTATCTTACTTCAGAATTTGGCTCTGCCCACAGTATTGAGTATGAGCTGCTGATTTGTAATAGAAGCTTCGTCCTGCTTGGTATTATCATTCCTATGATGAAGATCCACTAATGGTCTTATCCTGCCATCAGGTTTCCCTTGGATGAACATGCTGGCGCCAGCTGGAGTTAGTGATCTGTAGAGCATCCCAGCCCTGATTTGGTTCTCTATCCATGCCATGAACTTATGGATTAATTTTAAAGAGCGCTTGAAGGTTGGCATAATGATATAAATGTCCGGATTCTTGATCATAATCTTGTGGTTAAAGCACCACAATGGTGGTAGGGTTTCAGGTATTTCTGTGACAAAAACCGGAGGGAACATCTTGAGGAAATCAGGTATATCTTCCTGTTTAGCCATCGCTTAGCGAGGCTGAGTGCTGTTCCCATTGCAGTTTACTCTGACTTTGTGGTCAGGGAAGTAGAGGGTTATTTTTTGGCAGTCTATGACAGCCCCAAAGTGTATGAGGTCATCCATACTGAGTTGAATATCATAGTCTGATACAAGAGTGGAGTTCATGTGTACCTTGGGTACCTTCATACTACCAGTTTCGATATCTGTGATTCAGGTGTGATTGCCGATTGATCACGATCCTTTGACAGCCATTTTGAGCGCTGTCGGCATCTTCTTATTGGTATAAGAGATATTGTTTGTTGTGAAAGGGCGATTGCTGATTAGAGTACCGCCAATGGTTCCAGTGTCTGCTAGGACCCTAGTGGGTTTCTTGTTGACTAGCATGGTAAATTCTAATGCTTGGAATGGCCTGCCCACTTCCTTGGGGGCGCCAACAGTAGTCTTGTAAGTTATGATGGTATTCCTTCCATCCAACTCTTCTTTGTTATGGCTTTCAGCCTCATAGTCCTCTTCATCACGATTGGGGGTGTCCTGGGTGACATTGACATGATTGGACTTGATCTCCTTCTTTGGACAATTATTTGCCATATGTCCTGCTTCTCCACGGTAGTAACAGGCTCCATCTCTCTTGCGTCGATCCATTTCCTGCTTGCTTGGCTTCTTATGCTTAGGGGAGGTGAATTTTCTTGTTAGAGCTTTGCCTTTTCCAGTTGGCTTGTTGCTGGTTTGTTGTGGAGAGTTCTTAGCTTTGTTTGCCTTATTTCCGGAGGTGCTGGAGGAGCTGCCGCTATTCCCATAGGCACCTATCTGGAACATTGTTGCATCATATGTATCTGCCAACTGGACAACTTGAATCCTGCTATAGGTATCTCTTATCTGTGGTTCCATATTTCTTCGGAGTCTGGGATCTATGGCATCCAAAAAGCGTTGCCTTTGTGCATAGTCTGATATACAATCTCTAGGCAGAGTTCCTCTTAGGTCTTCTAGTTCTCCAGTAATCTTGGAAATTCTTGCTGGCTTGCCTCCTGTGGACAGTTGTATCTTCCGCCATTTGAGGTACAGGTTATCTGAGTTGGTTGATGATTCAGAAAGCTACTTGAATAGATTCTTGAATTCTAGGAGGGAGGGTTGATTGTCTTCAAACTCATCCATGTCATTGAGGTAGGCACTATGGGCTCGCTTTGCTGTAAAGGCACCATAGTAGTCTACTACATCCTCAGTGTTATCAAGGACATCATACTTGGATAAGTACTTATTAACCTCCCTAAACCAGCGCTTGAGTTTGTCAGGTTGTAGATATTCGTCTTCTCAACTGAACTTGGATGGTTATGGAAGCTTGGTCTTTGGTTTCCGGGTTTGGTCTGAAGTGTCAACTATCATCCTAGATACGGGCGGAGGTACTGGTGGAGTCAGGATGTTTCGGGTTCTATCCCTTTTCACTGAGGTAGTGGTGGTGGTCTAGAGGGTCCTGGGGAGTCTGGCAATCTGCCAGGTGGTGTTTCCCTTATTGAGGGTACTGCAGAGGGATGTAGGGTTCTAAAGACTGTCACCAAGATGCTTCTGGTCCTTGGTCTCTCTTCCTGAACTGTCTCTGTTCTCCGGCTTTCTCTTTAGACGATTTGATCTGTATTAAGGTCCTCTTCTGAGTCTGTATCAAGATCTCCTGGTTGTAGGAAACTTTGTCTAGGTATAGGTGTATCTTTACCTTCTACTGGGTCTGAATCTGGGTTATCCCCAAGTCTGCTGGGAGGTCTGGATATCCTTCCAGAGCTAGTAGTCTAACTTCTTTTGTCTGTAATGATGAATGTAGCACCTGAGCAGGGAATCTCTCCCTGCTCCTCCTGCTTCTAACTAGTTATCAAGAAAAGTTAAGTGTGATCAATCCTACCCAATGTTCTCAATCCTGAGAACCAGGTATCACCTGCTGAGGGGAAAAAAATGTAACTGGCACTAGCCTGTGTGAACGGTTATACAATAAAGTATAAGCAGTAGCCAGCTATCGCTTAAGTGTCTAAGAGAGACCTGCAGAAAGGCGAAGACAAGGGTATTACAATGGAGTAGTTTATACAGCGAAGGGGAACACTACGATCGCCGTTCAACCAAGTGCATTCACTGTCTAGGCATCTGTCTGAAGTCTGATGTCTTGGGCTAGCCAGGAGTCTACTCTTAAATACAGATATCTTTCCTGCAAGTGCTGAGGCTCTGGAATCTCGCAGCTATTATCATTACAAGTAAGTGTACAGCTACCAGAATCCTATGGCCCTACCGGAGTCCTGGAAAGCCTTGGGCTTTCCTACAACACTGCCTCTATCCTACTGCCAGTATACATGACCTGTTCCTTCCCTTGGAACTCCTGGGGCATAATCCTACCGATCCTCTAACGCATACTGGAATCAAAGTACCGGAATTTAGAGATTCCGGTAGAGAAATCAAATACAAAAGAAACCAAATCACTTGAATGTAATCTGACAAGGGAAAGGCTAACCAGAGTGGTAATAAAGGTACCAGAATATGTACACATATTACATCAATAGTTTAAATATGCATTAGGTGTAATCGATGATACACATATATTAACACATATCGTAACTGAATATGTGGGACCATTTCGAAATTGCAAAAGACAGATCATAAAAGATATTATAGCAGCCGTGACATTTGATATTTGATTGTGTAATATTTTGGCAGGCTGGGAGGTCTGAGCTCATGATGGTTAGGTCTTGGATAACTCATTCGACAAGAGTTTCATATTACCTGTAGGAAAGTACTCCCTATGTGATTAAGGATAGGCATTGAGGCAAGGTTGTTTAATACTATACGGGGGAGTTAGGTATCATCTTCATCTGCAGTACCAATCATTCTATCAGTATGGTTTTTACTGCTGTTAGTTTATTCTGTTGTTTAGACAAAGTTTTCTTTCAATTGACAGACTAATATGCTATTTTGAATTATTTAATAGAGGCTGATGATATATATATATTAGACTATGAAACAAGCTGGAATTGTTTAATTTGAGGCATTCACAGTTAAGGAATTTAATTGAGCGGATATTTACAATCTTAAAACAGAGATTTCCAATCTTGAAAACCCCACCTGAGTATCCATTTGCAAGTGAAGTAAGACTTCTCTTAGATCTTGTTAAGGAGACTTGATTCTAAGGGTAAGCAAATCACAGTAGTCTTATAAATCTTTGTTAGTAGATGGAGATTTTCTAGGAAGAGTAGTAGGTAAAGTAGTAAAGGTTTTTTGAGTAAAACTTATGATATTAATAAAATCTCTTCTCCGTTTCTTTGTAATGGTTACAGCTTAGGAGACACTTTGATTTTTATATCCTGTGTCTGAGTGTTCATGGACTACATCTATCTCTTATACTAATTCAGTATTCTTGCTGATTATTTCTATTCAAATGCAAGTGCGAACATCTTTTAATACTGAAAGTTCTCTTCCTTACAGAGCTTATGTGTTAACGGTAGTCGATCCTAAGGGCAAGCGAATATGACTAGGCTTAAATCTTTTTTGTAAATGGAGATTGTCTAGGAAGGCTCATTGGTAAAGATTTTGAGTAAAACTTATGATATTAAAAGGATCTCTTCCGCGTTGCTTGATGATAGCTAAAGCTTGCAAGACAGTACGATATTTATGTCCCGCATGTGAGTGTTGGCAGACTACTTCTAACTTCTACATTTTAATATGCTTCAAACTGTTTCTTTCCTTCAATCCTAAGTGCAAGAACCATTTGACCCTGCGAATATTGTTACCCCTACAACGCTTATCGACACGTCAGAGCTCCGTTATTCCAGACAGTATGAACCATTTATCAGTCAGTTATATTGTTTATCATTCTGCCACTTAAACTTTAGTAGTCCATCGTGGAATTTACCAATAGTTTTTTACAACCCCAAGCGGCCAACGTAGTTGGTGACCTATCTGGATACCACTGGCTTACCAGGTGTCTTGTATATGGCTTTCAGGATTACTTAATAGTTATGATCGGTCCAATACCATATCGTATTGCAATTCCTCTCCCTAATAACCTGTTCCGATAGGTCCTTATACCAAGATAGACATATTTTTAGGGTCTGAGTGGGTTCTCATGTTTCTCCTTGAGCCCACTTATGATATTCTCGTTTTTGCGCGGAGCGACCAGTCACTTTCGGTTAATTCCAACGAAGGCTGTACGGAATGGGCCATTACTCTGCAGACACGGATCCTATGCACTTGATTCCAGTTGTATTGTGTCGTCCGAGTCTCACTTTTCATATACCCCACATTGAGCATTTGGTCAGACAGATGGCGACGACGTATATGGTGTTACAAGGGGGGCGCCAATATTTGGCTATTTGGTAAGGGCACACCTTTTGCCATGTCTCTCTCAGCCGCAGGTGACGTGTGGGCCCAACAAGGGGGCCGGAGGGGTAAGAGTTGTATCTGAGCCCAAATTTAGTATGAATCCAGTGCTGGATTCCAGTACCTTATACCCATGTGCCTAACATGTACTTCAACCCCATGCAGTAGTCTCGAATAGCCATCTTCTAAAGGTTACCCTCTCATATCATAAAATCAAAATAAACATAAAAACTAAAAATAAAATCCAATTCAAATCCAGTTTTTTGAACTCGACTTAGTAGGGTAAAAAACCTAACCTATTTGTTTGGTCATGCTTGGAAAACCTATTCCTTGTCATTCAATATCTGCCCCCTTAGATATATCCAGATTCTGCATATGAAATACGTCTACTAATTCCTGCACATGTTCTAAATGCTCTGATGGCCCCCTGGTGTTTTCATCCTCTGAACACCCTATCCATTGCACAAAGTAGCATAACTCCCGTATTTGCCTATTCCATGCTCATATCCCCCGGGTATAAGAGATCATTGCGCTGTTTACAATTCTTTCGATCTCCCATTCAAGATCTGAATCGATTTCCTCTTCCTCGCGGGGAGGTTGTCCCCTCGGTGGTCGGTTGGACGTCTGATAAGGTTCCAACAAGGATACATGAAATATTGGATGGATCTTCTATCTTGAGATATTTCTAGTTTGTAGGGGCGTTAATCCCCATTTTTGTAATGCCTTAAATAGGCTGTAGAGTTTCAGACTAAGCTTCTCCGAAGGTCATTTAGGGAGGATATTTTTTACATTTAGCATGACCTGGTCTACGATTTTGATGTCAGGTTGCTGCTTCGACTTACGGTGATAATATTTGCTCATATTTGCCTATGTTTGTTCTAATACTTCTTTAGCCTTAAGATGTATTGTTTGCATCCAGCTCCTGTATATCTGTGAGCCTGGATATTGGGCTTCGCATTCCTTCATCCATTCTGTTCGGGAGTGGAAACCATAGGTAGCGTAAAATTGTACCATGCTATGAGTGTTTGTTAATGAGTTATTGTAAGTGTGCTCTGCCAGTGGTAATAACTACTACCTATCTGTTTGATCATAATTGACAAAGTTCCTCTGGTATCCTTCCAGCAGTTGGTTTGTCGCCGTTTTTCCATCAGTTTGTGGGTGGTATGTGGTTAAAACCTTTGGTTTCATCCCTAAGGTTTTGCTTAGGGATTCCCAGAATTCTGCGTAGAACCTTGCATCCATGTTGGATATGATTTCGGCTGAAAGTCCATCTTGCTTCCAGACTTGCTTCAAGAATACATTTGCAACATCCTTAGCAGTTGAATTATTTTCCAGACCTATGAAGTGAGCCATTTTTGTAAAACGATCCACGACTACCATAATTTGTGTTCTCCCTTGTGACTCTGGTAGTTGTGTGATGAAGTCGGTTGATATATATGACCAATCTGCGAAAGGAACTTCTAGGGGCTACTGCAGACTGAACCGGGGATGTCGTGGGGATTCATTAAATTGACATTCACCACATGACCGTTCATAGTTATTGATCTACACTGTTAGTCCTTTTCAGTAAAAGTCACTGGTAACTATTTCCAGGGTCTTTAACTGTCCAAAGTGTCTGGCTACCTTAGAGTCGTGGCATCCTTTGGCTATAGTTGACTGCAGCTGTTCGTTTGCTGGAATGTATAAGCGTTTCTTATAGTAGATTAGTCTGTCCGTTACTGTCCAGTAACTTGGTAGTGGCTTGCCCTTGTTTTTTAATGTTTCCAATTCCTGCTTGTGTTCCTGCTAGTCATGATTGTTCTGGCCTGACTCTTCAATGGTTCTTAATAATATCTGGTCATATTTCCTAATATGGACCTTGGTCATTATTGCATTAGACATTAGGAGTATTCCTTTGTCTTTACGTGCTTAATGGTCTATTTCTTCAAGGAACCTATTTCCATTGTTGTCCGCTTATAAGTATGCAAGCACTACCTTGGTCTTTGTTGCAGTTGATCGTCTTGGTGATACATCCGTAATTCCAAATCAAGCTTTGCCTCTTGCAGTATATGCAAGTCTGTCAACCTCCATTGCCTTAGCAATGTGTATATTCTCAATTATCATTGGTGCCATTCGGTCCCCTTTGCGGACCTAGCAACCTTGATTTCTATGCTTCATTATGATAATCTAGACTTCCGCGTTATAGTCAGCATCAATTACTCCGCCTCCAATGCTGATCCTATATTTGGCTGCCATTTCACTTAACCATTCTAAGCGTGTATATGTTCCCGTTGGTAATCCAACAGCAATTCTAGTCTCAACCAGCCATTGCCCTTTGACAGAGATTATGAAATCCATAGTGCATACAGGTCATGTCTGGCTGCTAGTCGGGACCCCTTTGTAGGCATTGGTGCCTTTGAAGATAGCAATTTTATCCACTATGAACCTGTGGTTTGTGTGTCACTTAATTTTCTTCCCTATCTGGATGGTTTAATTGCACCAGAGTGATTTAGAAGTGTGAAGGATTGAGTATTGACTGTTCGCTATGTGCATCTCCTTTCTCTGGACGATACTCCAGCCGTCGGCTTAATGCATCAGACTTTCCCACTCGCTTTCCTGGTTGATAGACAATTTTGAAATTGTAGTCTGCCAGTTGTTGGGCCCATCATATCTGTCGCGGATTCCATACCTTGGTAAAATAGAAATTCTGTAGATTCTGATGATCAGTTTGAACAGATACAGGTTTTTCTGTTCCCACTAGGTACTGTTTCCATTCTTTGAATGCTGCAGAATTGCTGAGAGTTCCATATCATGGATCTCACAATTTCGCTCTGTTAGGCTCAGTTTTCGTGAGTGGAAAGCCACTGGTTACAGCTTTAGGTCTTTAAACTATGTTAGGACTCATCCTAGAGTAAAATCGCTAGCATCGGTTTCCACTATGGTTTCTCTGACAGGGTAAAAAGTGACAAAGCATTGGGGCTGAGATGAATCTTTGTTTAAGTTCCTCAAATGCTCTAACTTGTTCCGGCCCCCATCTGAATTTTATGGGGTTGTCTTTCAATGTTTCGGTAATTGGTTTGCAGCTTTTAGTGAAATCCTTGATGAAACGTCTGTAAAAACTGGTAAATCCAATGGATATTTGTACCGCTTTCACAGATCTTGTTGCCATCCAATTCTTGATGCTTTCAACAATTCTTTCAATCATAGTGACACTATCGATTGCCACAATATAACCCAAAAACTCCTCGGTCTTTACATGAAAAAGCTGACTTGGTGGTTGATACCACTATATCATATTCTTCCAAGCAAGAAAGGACCTTCCTGACAAATTCAGGGTATTCTTTTTCTGTTTTGGAGTAGAACAGGATATCGATAAGGTATACCACCACTCCATAGATTAAAAAGTCTCGTAAATTTTGTACATCATAGCCTGACTGGTACTGTTGCATGCACTAGCCTAAATGGCATTACTTGGTATAAAAGGTGGCCGTATCGGGTCCAAAATATTGTTTTCCGCTTATCTCCTTGGTATAGTCTCTGGAGGTAATAGACATCTTTTAAGTAGAGTTAGGCGAATATCAGGGCCACTGCGACTCGGTCTCTGAGTTCGCACAAGAGTGGAAACGTGTATTTCTTCGCTTCTGGGAGATTATTTAACTGTGGGTAATCCACACAGCGCCTCATTGACCTGTCTGGCTAAGGAATTAATTTAATTGGTATACCTGCAGGAGATTAGCTTTTTACGATTTTCCCTTGATCCTGCATTATCTTCAGGTATTTGCTTAGAAAATGTAGCTGGTGGGACGATATTGGAGAGAATGGTCCCCATGGAGGTACTGCGCCAAGAATTGAGTCAATTGCGTGGTCAAAGGTCCTTCTTCACCCTAGTTTATCTGCTGTTTCCAGTGCGAAAAGAGTTTAAAATGGATGGTATTCGGGCGGGATTTGCATGAACTTAGTCGTATCTGGTAGTGTAGGAGATGCTCTCTCGACTCCTCCGATAAACCATGCCTCTGGGTTACTTGCCACACCTTCGTCCTATTCAAATGTCAAAAGTATGCCTTCCTCGTTCACATGACTATGACATTTTTCATCTTTAAAATTCCATTCTTGCACATCCTTGATGTGCTTTATGGGGAGTTGTCACAAATCGTGACTTAGCAATATGGAATGTTTCACATGACTCACGATTTGTGGGATCATTTATGATTATGATATTTGATTTGATTTATTGTTTCATGACTCACGATTGTGAGGTCATATGATGGTATGACTTTCGCACCTGACTACAAGTATGAGTCAGGGGTTTCACGCATGTGATGCGATTAGCGCACATGATCTTTTATGGAAATTGGATACTATGGGGATTGTATACTATGACTCAAATTGTGAGTCATAGGACATTTGTTATACTATGACTCACACGGCAGTCATAGTAAAGAGGTGACTCATAGTAAAGTCACCAGGGTTATGGTTGTGGGGAGAGCGCCTATATAAGGAGGGTCACGGACACAGATAGCTAGCTCTTCACGCAACCACCTAAGTTAGTTTCTAAGTTATACTTTTACTATTAGTTCAATCAATACTTTACTCTTACTACGACCATCCGTTTATATCACCGACCGAAAGGTGATTCTAGGAACGTATCGCTAAGGAGCAGTCACAAGGGCTAGGAGTGAGCGGACTCTGCGTTCCCAAGGCGATATAAGGCTACGAGACCTGACGAGAGGTAAGACAAAGCGGTACGTATCGTTACCTGTTGCAGTTGAAAAATATAGTGTGCCTTGTCCGGCAGACTAGGGATAGGTTTGTAATATTTGGTTGCGTCTATTGCGACACTTAACGAATACAAAACGGATTCACCTACAGATACAGAAGTACCAGACTTCAACGATCCATTGACTTTCTTAGGACTACAAGCAGAACTTGGACAAGCCTTAAGCGAGATATCGCGAGAAGGATCTCCAAGAGCTCCGAGCCCGGACACCCCGGAAGCAAGATCAAGATCAGGGTCAGTAAGCTCAGGAGCATCCCCAATACACAGAATGGCAGGGGTCGCAGGACCAGCGGATACGATAACTCTCACGAGAGAACAACTCCAAGAATTGTTCAGAACGGTTCAGGAAAATCGACAAGAACAGACGGTACGAAGGCCGAAAATCAAAACCCGGGATACATTTACAGGCGACCGTACCAAACTGCGAGCATGGCTAGTCCAACTTGCAATGTACTACATAGCACTAGGATGGGGGGAAAACGAAGACGGATTAAAAGTGGACTTCGCCAAATCCCTACTGAGAGAATTAGCAGGCAAATGGATTACTCCATATGTGGAAGGAAAGACCCCAGCCACATGGAATAACTGGGCAGAATTTCAAGCCACCCTACGCATCCAATTCGGCGACGTGGATGCTAGGGAAACGGCAAGAAATAAAAGCGAGAAAATCAAGCAAGGGAGCCGGAATGTAACGGATTTCTGGAACGAGTTGCGACTATAGGCAACAGAGGCAGAATACGACGAAGCAACCCTGGGAAGGGCCTTCCTAAGAGGCTTACACGAAGAAATTCAGAACGCATGGGCCATGAGGGCTCAAGACTTCACGACGACTGAAGAAATGGCGGTATGGGCCATTAATCAAGAAAACCGCTTGGACGTTATCAAACATGTGCAAGGAAGGTCAAAGACCAAAACATACGACAATGCTAGAAACTACGATGGCACCTTCAAGACCCAACGACTACAGGAGCCTGGAGGAGATCCAATGGACCTAGATGCGACTAGGCGAAGACAAGCTCTTAACATATCAAAGACCGAATATTGGAAGAGAAGAAACAACAATCTGTGTATGGCATGTGCGAAACCAGGACAGATGATGAGAAACTGCACCCACCCAAAAGACGAAAAAGAATACCCGGCGAGGACAGTCAGTCGGGTTCAGAACCCACGATGGAAACAAAAAACTGCAATCCGCGAAATGGATCTCGGAACCGAAAAGAACGAAGAGGAAAAAGACGACGGTCCCCAGTAAGCGATGGTCTGAGGGGCAATGGGAAAAAGAAACCCATCGAGATAAGAAACTTCTACGCGGCACTAAACAACACGGAATCACTGGAACACGAAAACGACCATGTCATGGTAAAAATGCGACTACATGGCAGAGACGAGATTATCAGCATCAAAGGAATGATTGACTCAGGAGCGACTGAGGACTTTATTGATAAGGAGGTATGCGAAAAGTACGGCATGCCTATGGCGAAAGCCAAACAATAACGAGAAATTTACCTGGCGGACGGCAAACTCAGCGCGATGGGTCCAGTTACTCATACGACGACAGTACCGATGGTCATCGGTAGCCATAGGGAAATGATTACCTTCCAAGTGGCAAATTTACAAAACCAGGAAGCAGTTCTTGGAATGCCATGGTTGAGAGAACACAGCCCCTCGATTGATTGGGGAAAGGGGACCATCACGTTTGATAGTGAGAGATGCATGACCTGGTGTTTAAAAGAGTCACCGAGGTTCTTTACAGTCCCGGAAGCGGAAGCCCTGGAGGAAAACTTAGATAAGAAGTTCACAAAGGTTCAGGCAAAAGCAGATAAACAGATCCTAGTCAAAAGATTGAATAAAGAGGCAACGATGCCTACGAGAGGCTCAATGAGGGCGGCAGGACACGACCTGTACGATAGCGAAAGAGCAATGATACGAGCCAAAGGGCAAGAAGTCATCCGATCTGGAATAGCCATCGGATTACCACAAGGCACTTATGGGCGCATTGCACCACGAAGCAGGTTAGCAGTCAAGAACAGGCTCACAACCAACGCGCGTGTAATAGATGCGGATTATACCGGTGAACTGAAGGTAGTAATGGTGAACCTCGGAGACGAAGACTACACAGTCAAATCCGGTGACAGGATAGCACAACTGATATGTGGAAGATACCTGGACGGGGAATGCAAGGAAGTCGAAGCACTTGCAAAGGCTAAACGAGAAGATAAAGGATTCGGAAGTACGGACGCCCAGAGAGACTGGGACAGAAACGAATCAGAGGGTACCCGGGAAGAAACAAAAAAGGACCGGAAACGAATAGAGATCTGTGAGATCTCGGCCCAAGCCTTTGGGAAGTTCTACAGAAGAGGAGAGATCACAGGCATTCTAAAGTGGAACCAGGAGGACGGCCAATGCGATTTGAAGGCAATGAATGTCAGTACCGAACTGGCTATCAAGGCCAAAAAGTACCAAGGGAAAGAACCCTAGGAACAGATGATACCAGAGGTATATCACCAAACCTGGATCTCTTCGAAGAGAAAGAAAAAACCACGTTACCGACTTACAGAAAAGGAGTGGACCACGAGATTAACCTAGAAAAAGGAAAGACAATCCCACCAAAGAATTTATATCCACTAGGAGCGGTGGAACTGGAAGAATTGAGAAGCTATTTGAAACAGAATCTGGAAAGGAGATGGATCCGAGACTCCTTCGCGGAAACAGGAGCACCCATCCTTTTCGTCAAAAAGAAGGACGGAAAATTACGACTACGCGTGGATTACCGAGCACTTAATGAAGTCACGAAAAAAGATCGGTACCCACTCCCACTCATCGGCGAAGCCTTGGATAGGCTAAATAGCGCCCGATACTTTACGAAGCTGGATATTAAAGATGCATACCACAATGTACGGATCAAAAGAGGAGACGAATGGAAAACTACATTCGCGACACGATACGGAACTTACGAATACTTGGTAATGCCATTCGGCTTGAACAATGCACCGGCAACATTCCAGAGATGGATCAATCAAACGTTAAACCGATTCTTGGACATATGCTGCATAGTATATTTGGATGACGTACTGGTGTCCTCAGAAACAAAGGAGCTGCACCAGAAAGACGTGGGAAAGATCCTGGAAGCGATGGGAAAATCAGGAATGAGAATCAAGTCAACTAAGTGTGAATTCCACAAGACAGAAGTGGAATACTTAGGATTTATTATTGACCAAGAAGGAGTCCGAATGGATCCGGTCAAGACGGCAGCCATATGGGAATGGGCGATTCCGAAGAATAAAACCGATATCCAAAGATATATGGGATTCTGCAACTTTTACCGAAGATTCATCGCGGGGTTTAGCAGGACAGCAAAACCTCTATACAATCTGACAAAGAAAAATGCAAAATGGAAGTGGGGTACAGCTGAAAGCGAGGCATTCGATACGATGAGACAGAAAATAACTTCAGCACCCGTACTCACCCATTACAATCTGGAAAGACCGATCATGATCGAAACAGATGCATCGAAGTATGTCTGTTCGGGGATTCAATCGCAACAGTGCGAAGACGAGAAATGGGGGCCGGTGGCATTCCGATCAAAGACAATGACGAATGCGGAATGCAACTACGATATTCACGACAAAGAACTATTGGCCATAGTACAAGCACTCAAGGAATGGAGAAGATATGTGTTGGGAAGCCATCACAAGACAAGGATCCTCACCGACCATAAGAACTTGGTTCCTTTCACGACAACAAAAGATCTCAATGAACGACAGATCCGGTGGAGCGAGAAGTTTAGCCAATACAATATACGGATCGAATATCGGCCAGGAAAGGAAGGCGGCAAGCCAGATGCATTCACAAGGAGAAGTCAAGATGCACCAGAAGAGGATAACGACAGGATCAAACAGAAACAAAGGATCCTACTACCACAAGAAAAATACTTTGAGGAGATAAGGATACAGGAAATGGATACGATTAGCTTTCCCGGAGAAGAAATGAGAAACCTTGAGGAACAAAGTGGGAAGGACCCTCACATACAAGAGATAAGGAAAGCACTCGAACAAGGAACAAAAGAAATGAAGGATGTAGCCCTGGGGCTATGCCAATGGAAGGATGACTGCCTATGGTACCAGAACAAGATTTGGGTACCAGAAGAGGAGAAGATAAGGACAGAACTTATCAGAAAAAATCAAGACATTCTGCAAGCAGGACATGGAGGGACAGCAAAGACCACGGAAGTCATCAGTCGCAGTTACTATTGGCCCGGAATGCGGCAAACGATCAAGAAATATGTCAAGAACTGAGACATTTTTCAAAGAACGAAATCATCCCGACATGCTCCATATGGTCAACTACAATCAAACGAAGCACCAGATAAGCCATGGAAGTCGATATCTATGGATTTTATCACAGATTTACCACAATCAGACGGCTACGATGCTATCTTGGTAGTCATCGACAGACTGACAAAAATAAGTCACTTTATTGCATGCAGGAAGTATATGACAGCAAAACAATTCGCGCAAACCTTTGCAAAAGAAATCTTTGGTTGCATGGATTGCCGCACGATATCATCACCAATAGGGGAATGCTGTTCACCTCTGACCTATGGAAGGAGACAGCCCAGAGGTTGAGATTGAGAGAAAACTAAGCACGGCTTACCACCCGCAAACGGATGGACAGACAGAGAGAATCAATGCCATCCTGGAACAATACCTGAGAGCATACGTTAACTATCAACAAGATAATTGGAACGAACTATTACCTTTTGCGGAATTTGCATACAAATACGGACAACAAGAAACAATTCAGACCACAACCTTCTTTGCAAACTACGGACAACACCAGAAACATCACGCAAGTGGTCATCTGATACCGGATCGGAAGATTCCGGCGAACGAAATGAACCAATGGCACGATACGATACGCGAGGAAATGGTGGGTGCACAACTTTGACAGAAAGAAAATTACGATCAACACCGAAAACCCGATCCGAATTTGAAATCAGGAGATATGGTATGGTTCCTACCAAGGAATGTAACGACCACAAGACCATGCAAGAAACTCGATTACAGAAAGATGGGGCCCTTCAAGATCTTGGCAAGAGTAGGGAACAGTGCACATAAGCTGGACTTTCCCCCATCGATGAGAATACACAACACCATCCACATCTCACTTCTCGATCCTTACAAAGACCAAAGATTCCCATCACTGATCCAGTCACCACCACCACCAATCGAAATCGAAGACGAAACAGAATACGAACTTGAAGAAATAGTCGATTCACGTTTACACTACAGAAGACTCCAATACCGAGCGAAGTGGACAGGATATTCTCCTGATCATGATAAAGTTTGGTACATAGCGGAAAACTTCGAACAAGCGGAAAATGCAATCAAACACTTCCACTCACGATACCCGGATAAACCAAGGCTGGGAAGAAATCAAACATGAAGCAACAAACGACGGTTGGGGAGACCCAATGCGAGAAATCACTCCAACTAGCCCTGGATATGCAACCGTAGAGGACCGGCAAAGGGCATCAGAAGACAACGCGATGAGCTGGACGGCATGCTATGACGAGCATTGCAACGTCCATAGAGAAGTCAAGGAAGGGGCCAGTTACTGGCCAAAACAACCACATGCAGAAACGAGATGGGAGGAGTGCTACAGGAATAATTGTCGAGCCCACCGGGATATAAAGATCCGCGCGGGGTACTACCCCAAGGCATGGGGTAAAAGAGAAGAACTGAGCAGGAAGGATGCTCAGCACACAGAAGCCAAGAGGGGACGTTTGGAGAGGGGCGAGGAAACCCGAAACAACGATACCGAAGGCCAACACACGCAGGCAGACATTGAATGCCTCCAAAGAAAAATTTCGGGTTTAGAAATCCAACTGGATGAGGCCCAAGGAACGATCAGACTCCAGGAGGAGACCCTCGAAGCGCAACAAGCCACCATTGCGTACCAAAAACGAACTATCGAGGTGGCAGACCTGACATTGGAAATGGTCAGGAAACAGTTACGCACAACGGAACAAATTCTACGGAAGTTCCGTCGCGATGAGAGAAGATTTGGGAACCAAGTAATGAAACTTGGTGAATAGCTTGATGGGACTCAAGCTGAGGGGAGAGAGGAGCTATTGTCACAAATCGTGACTTAGCAATATGGAATGTTTCACATGACTGACGATGTGTGGGATCATTTATGATTATGATGTTTGATTTGATTTATTGTTTCATGACTCACGATTGTGAGGTCATATGATGTTATGACTTTCGCACCTGACTACAAGTATGAGTCAGGGGTTTCACGCATGTGACGCGATTAGCGCACATGATCTTTTATGGATATTGGATACTATGGGGATTGTATACTATGACTCAAATTGTGAGTCATAGGACATTTGTTATACTATGACTCACACGGCAGTCATAGTAAAGAGGTGACTCATAGTAAAGTCACCAGGGTTAGGGTTGTGGGAAGAGCGCCTATATAAGGAGGGTCACGGACACAGATAGCTAGCTCTTCACGCAACCACCTAAGTTACTTCCTATGTTATACTTTTACTATTAGTTCAATCAATACTTTACTCTTACTACGACCATCCGTTTATATCACCGACCGAAAGGTGATTCTAGGAACGTATCGCTAAGGAGCAGTCGCAAGGGCTAGGAGTGAGCTGACTCAGCGTTCCCAAGGCGACATAAGGTTACAAGACCTGACGAGAGGTAAGACAAAGCGGTACGTATCGTTACCTGTTGCAGTTGAAAAAGATAGAGTGCCTTGTCCGGCAGACTAGGTATAGGTTTGTAACAAGGGTTCTTTATGCCACCAGCCAATAGGGATGATAAGGTTTTATTTGATGGCGCTGGCAATTTCTCTTGAAATATAAGATTGGTGGGCATTGATCCCGGTTTGTAATAGGATAGGAGGTGTATAAGGTTTAACCCGTTTGCTGCTATTGTTCCAACGAAGGTTTGAATGTCCTACCTATATGTGTATAAGAGGTATGGTAAGCGATGTTTGTTAACCAGTTCTTGGTTAATTAGGAATATATTGGATCCTAAGTCTAATAGCACTTGAATTTGCATCCGTTCTCCATTTGCTTCAATGATTGCACAGCCTTTTGGGCATTATTATTATGGTAGGGCTGGTGCTTCAGTATTGTTTCTTTTGTTCTGGCCACGTAGGGCCTGTGGGGGTCTCTTCTATGACATGCTGGTTGTTGTGGTAACTAGGGTATTTGTTACCATGCCCGCAAGGTTTCGGCTATTAAAGCCTCCTCTGTCAAACCAAAATCTCTATCTTTGCTGTACTGGGCAGCCCACTATCAGCAGTCTTTACACTTTGCCAAAGGGTTCCTATTCACCTGCCTTTAGCCCTGGCACCTTCCTTTGCCTGACTTGCCAAACACATATCATTAGGTAATAGTCAGCTTTTTTATGCATAGAGGATTCTTCACGCATCGCCTCGATTTACTCCTGAATCTATTGTGCCTGACCAGTCTACAAAGCCAGAGTCCAGGTTCGGAATGGAATTACCAGGCTCAATTTAGTGCGTGAACTAGGTAGCTATAGTTTCCCTTTCTCTTCCAACTTCATTTTTCTTGATCTCAGGAATCATGTTCCGTTTGTTCAACTATTCCGTTGTCCAGCCGACATGTTATATATTTTGATTCAGGAATGGTTTTCTCATGATCCAGGCTTTACTCATTCTTCCTTCTCATTATTAAGAGGTCCCTTGTCAGCGCTGGTCTGTCAACACAACCATGGATCTCTGTTAAGGATTTCAGGCTTTGTAAGGCTGCTAGTTTATTTAACTGTCTTCGGTACAGAGGTCTGATATACATGAAATGTTGCACTCCGCTTTCTGCTTTTTGAGTTTCAGGATCCCGGTGTTAGCCTCGGACTACCACGAGCCACCATCTACTTTAATCGCCTCTTGCATGCCAGTCATTCTTAGGTCTGCATTACTCGCATAGGTCTGGATTACTTTTCTTGATTCTAGGTTAGCTTTTGAGTTTACCACGGAGAAGTGCAGAATACGGGCTAGTTGGACCTTGCAGAGGTCGAGCCCACTTTTGATTTCAATTTCGGTCAACGGTCCGTAACTGAGTAGCTGGTCACTGGTGCTGCTGGTGCCTGAAAACATTTTTTAGGTTTCATCCATATCATCTAGTTCCCAAATTCTGGCCTGGTAGACTTGGTTTACCCCGGTTGTGGGTTTCGTTTGCCACTTTGAGGCTATTGTTGCCTGGGGTTTTCAATATTGTGCTTTAAATTTTTCCCTTTTCTGTTCTATAAGTGATACCGGTGCCTGTTTACTACACAACTTCCAAGTATGGTTGGCCAAAGTGCAACGGATACATTGATTGGCATTCCTTCACTCTTCAATTTTGTCCTTAGGGATTCCTTTATGACCTTCCACACAATTTGTCTGCTCAACCTTTCTTTCACCGTGAGCTTTTTTCTCTTTTTCCGCTTGTTTTTTTAAATTGTAGGCAGCCTTTTCCATTACTGTATAAGTTTTCCATTTTTTATTCCTTGCCGTGGTCTTGCTAGATTTGGATTCCTCCACCCGTTTTCTTTTCTGGGAGTCACTTTTTCCCTGGTCATTTTTTTTCTGAATAGCCTTTGTTGATCCTTGCACAATTATTCTGCCTTGGTAACCCAGCAAACTGCCTTGATCCATTCGCTATCTAAGTCATGATTTTCATGTGATAGCGTACACAGGCTTAAATGGGAAGTTGCCGCTGAAATATGATTGTCCAAGCGATACCAGATACTTCCGCCTCGATGTTGTGGTAATCTATGGTAAGGAGATACTTCTCTATATCCCCTATGTACCAGGCCATCTCTATCTTAGCTTAGGCCTTTTGTGCCTTATGTACCACTGAGAACTGTTTTGTAACCAGTGCTCGTAAGGTGATCTAGAAATAGTAACCCTCATGTTTCGCGAATCCGAGGTCCCACACCATTTCTTCTGGTATGTTATTGCAAAAGGGGCCACCTCGGTTTCTCCCATTCTTCCTAACACATACATTATGCATTCTTCAATGTCTTCCCCTTGTCATAGGTTTCTTCTGAAGTAATCCTTACAATTTAGTAACCATTTTCTTACATCGTCTGTAGGCTTGTTCTCAAATTTAAATGGTGGGTCTGCCTACCATCCTTTATTTCGTGCTAAGGCTGGCCCTGATCAGTCTACAAAGGCATCTGCTTCACAAACTAATTTTCGACCTGATGGCTGTCGCGGTAATGGATCACCTCCTTGTCGAGACGGACCTCCCTCATCTTCAGGGTCTGGGTCATCATCTCCAGGGTCATGAGCATTCACCACTGGTGGCAGTGGTGGTCCCTTTCCGCCATTTTTGTTTCTATCACAGATGATCTACTCCCTTTCCCTTGTCTCTCCGTGGGATGAACCGCTATTCTTATCCCCCATCAGCAGTTCTCCTTTTTTCCAACCCCGGATTTTCTACAGGCTGTAGTTCACGGTTTCCCAAACACTAGGTGGGTTTTTGGCAACTTATAGTTGCATTACTGCCTCGCTTATTCGCGCAAACATATGACTCATTTGGTCTAACACTGCATTATACGTTTTGTCATATCCTTCTCTTTGAATAGGTTCTTGTTCTAATCGTTGGTGGAGTTCCCTTAACTCCAGTCTGGTCCACTCATATTCCTCCTACGCCGTGACCTGCCTTTGCAGAAGTTCGTCTCTTTGGCAGGCAAGGGCCTCTTTCAATTGGCGATCGCAGTCTTGAGATTCCAGCCCAGGTGCATTAATATTAGTGTAAAGTAGAGTACTTAGTGCTTCGTGGTGTGTAGCCCATTGAGCTTGAGTTCGTAACTTGGGCTCCAGCTTCTTCGTAGTTGCTATCTCCAGAGTGATTATCTCTGCTGCCAGCTTCTCTAACCAAGTATGGACCTGTATTAGCTCTTCTCCCCTGATCTGTTCACCCCCTGCGATATGGTTTGCATGCTGATGAAGTTGGTCTGCCTGAACCTGCACTTGACTGGATAGTTCATTGTATGCCAGGTGAGTATTGTCGACTGATTTACACAAGGTTCAGTCAAACTTCCACATTGCGAGTCCAATATGTTCTTCTAATATTTCCAATGAAGGGTTTCAACCATCAGGAGGTCTAGGGGTCCTTGAACGGGTGCCTGGGGCTGACTTTCTTACTCCACTTGGCTCTGAGAGGTGGTGGAGAGCCTAAGGTGATCGGGAAGGTCCTGATATAGGGTCGCTTCCCACAAGGGATACTTCTTCGATGTCAGACATGGCCTTGTCGATATCCCCTGTTAGCTGCTAAGAGGACATTGGTTAGGAGGAGAGTGGATATCTCCCGAATCCCCACACGGGGTTGTTAAGGATATGTTTATCGAGAAAGAGCTATAATTTCTACTTTCTGCATTGTCGTAGTCCACACAGGAGTGCCACCGGAAGGAGACCCCGTGAGGTTGTTTATACAGTTCTCAGAAATCTTGTGATGTCGGGATGAGTTTAGGGTTGGTGAACCAGGAGGTTTTGTAGGGGTATAGTAGGAATTCGATCTCCAGAAGGGAGTCGTATAGGCTGGTTTCGATGGATAAGATAAAGTTTTGTATACGAGGTTCAAGAATAGACTCGTCGAGCAGGGTGGAATCATTATGAGCTCATATGATTCCCTGGAATGAATTCGAGGTAACTGATAGTTATGTATTAAGCCTTGGTAAATAGGAGAAATATCAATATACTATCAAGGGTAGTCGATCCTAAGGGCAAGCGAATCTGACCTGACCTTAATCTTTTTCGTAATCAGAGATTGTTTAGTAAGGCTTGTGGGTAAAGATTTTGCGTAACACTTCTGATATTGATAAGATCTCTTCTCAGTTACTTGATGATAGTAAAAGCTTGGGAGGCACTACAATATTTATATCCTGCATCTGAGGGTTCGCGGACTACTTCTAACTTCTATCTTGTAATATTCTTCAAACTGTTTCTGTCATCCAATCCTAAGTGCAAGAACTATTTGACCCTGAGAATATTGTTACTCCCACACAGCTTATCGACACGTCAGAGCACATTTATTCCTGCTGGTTTGAAACATTTATCAGTAGGAGATGTCATTCCTCCTTCTGCCGCTAAAGCTTCGGTAGTCTATTGTGGAATTTACACATAGTTTCTTAGAAACCTAGGTGGCCAACTTGGTTGGTTACCTATATGGATACTAGCTGCTTTCCCAGTGTCTTGCAGATGGGTTTCAGTATGACATAAGACTTACGATCAGTCCAATACCATATCGTATTGCTATGCCTCTCCTTATCAACCTGTTCCAATTAGTCCTTAGACCAAGATAGTCATGTTTTCAGGGTCTGAGTGGGTTCTAATATTTCGTCAGGAGTAAATTTATCATATTCTCGTTTTTGCGCGGATTGTCCAGTCACCTTTGGTCAATTCCTGCGAAGGCCATACAGAATGGGCAGTAACTCTGCGGACACGAATCCTATGCACTTGATTTCCATTGCATCGGGTCGTCCGAGTCCCCCTCCTCAGATACTCTGTGTATAGCCTCCGGTCGGACTGAGAGCTACGACGTATATGCTGTTACAAGAGGTGCGCTAACCTTGGCTTTTTTTTGAGAGAACACCTTTTGCCATAGGCGCCGCAGTTGACGTGTGGGCCCAATAGGGTAGCCGTGGGAGTATGAGTGGTATCTCAGCCTAATTTTCGTATGAATTCCGTTCTGGATTCCAGTACCTTATACTAAGGTGCCCAACATTATGGTACGAATGGAGCACCTATTTCTCAAAAGGTGTGCTACCACACAGGGTAGGAGACGTCAGACCTTCTTCTGCTGTTTAAACCTAGCTGTCCATTTTTAAACTTGCTAATAGTTTCTTATAACACTAAGGCACCAGCTTGATTGTTGACAATAGCTGATTTGTGCTGTCTTATCCGACTCTGCAGGTGGTTTTCATGTTAACTTATATCGATGATCTGTCCTATCACTTTACATCTTTACTGCCTCCCCTTATCAACATGTTCCGATAAGTCCTTCGACCATAATGGCATCATTTTGGGGCATAAAGATATTCTTGTTAGGTACCAGAGTAGCTTACTTCTTAAACCACTCATGTACTCTAGGTGACAACCTGGCTTCCCTTTATTATAACCAGCTGTAACTCCGCAAGTTCTTAACAGAATCACTTCATTCTACCTGGGTTGAGTAGCCAACGAGGCCTTCTTAGATATCCTTCAGATAGCATCCTGTCACACCTATGGCTACAACGTATCAGGTATTACAAGAGGGGTTCCTATAACACGGTTTTCACAGGCAGCGATCAACCGCACAATGCAACTGTGTTAACTAGTAGGAGGAACGCCTGACTGTGATATGTAGAATTCCACTGAGGAGATTGGGACTTGAGCTTCTGTATTCTCAAAGTCTAGGCGGGAGATCATTGTATTCCTAACAGCTCTTATAGCCTAATATAATTTTTTCAAAAGCTATCCGCTAATCGTAGAATTGGTTTTCGATAGTCATTTTCTTGGTATGTATAATGACAATAATGACTTGATTGAGGTGATTCAATCACAAGAAGGTTACAAATCTTTCAGGCCTAATTAAGGTATACTTTCACAGCCTTTAGAGTAAGTAAGGTATTAACTTGAAACTAATAAACGATAGAAGAACATGAGATGGCTGATGTGTTTGGATCACTGGAAGTGAATGAGGTCGAGTTTCCTGAATGAGTATAGTTAGGAATCAATGTGTATAAAGCCAATAACGGTTATGAGCAATAAGCTATGAGTACTACAAGGGATGATATTGCATCTGAAAAATTGCATAATTTTCAGTTGTATTTAAATAGACATTGAACATAATACTAGTATCCATGAATTATTAGCTAGTACTGCATTGTTAGTCAATCAGACACTGTGGGCACTAAAGCCTAATTTCCATTTATTAAAGAAGTCTATTATGTACATTAGGAGGCAAACTGTCTTGCAATCCAATTGGTTCTAATTCCAGAATAGAAAATAACAGTGAGAAATCTATAGGCATTTTTGCTCTCCTAAAGAGCTAGGATGACGTCAGTGATCTCAGATTTAGTATACACAACAGACTATGCATAAAGTGCAAGAAATATATTGATAGCCTCCTCCTCTTTACTGGTTCGATTTTAGTACATCTATTCGACTACCTCATCTTCAAGTGCTAGGAGTGTACCAGCAAGTAAACTTTGGGTTGTTATATGCAATCAAACACGCCTATTCCAATGACCGCAATCCTTATCAGTTTCCATATCACAGCTACAGATATCAGAAAATGCCTTGTGACTCTGCGCAGGGCAGCTGGACCCCTGACCACTTGCTACAACTCCTAATAGAGTACCATGCCTAAGAGCCTTAGAAAAACGTAAACTATTGGGTATGTAATTTCCTTAAATCTCTAAGCCCTGCTCAGGCTGACTGCCATGCTCCTCTTCTTCCAGATCATGACCACCCAAATCCACAACCTGTAGAGCACTTTCTAAACCCTCCTGCTAGTCAGCCTCTGACTCAATCTCCCCAGTTCGTGCAAACTGTATAGAATCAGCAATACTGTTATATTGCTCTTCAAGAAGCTCATAGTAGGGCAATCTCTTATAGCAATACTTGGCTGCCCCCTTATGCTCCTAAAATCTTTCTTATGCCAACCACTTGTTTGTCATAATATAAACAAATAATAGACACTAGGTGTTTGATATGGCAGATAACTGTATAAGTTACCATGGTATACTCATTCCATACTGAAGGAGGTTCAGTTGGAATATCTTTGATATTACCTACTCCCATATATTTGGAGAATCCAAAAGTGACTCTGAAGATACTATAAGGATAGGGGGAGAAGCGTCAATGGATAGGTCTTCAATAGAAAAGGTAAAAGGTATGGAACTAATATAGTGACCATTCAACTTGTACTATTAAAGAGGATAGTCCTTAGAGGCTTTAGAGTCTGAATCTTTAAGGGATTGCAGGCTCTTTAAATACAAAAGATTATAGCTAGGAAAACTTAACAAAAGCGCAAATATCCAGTCCAACGTATATGCTAACAGAGGCAGCATAACAAGCTAACCATATTCCGAAAACCGAGAGGTAAAAGCGACAGGATGGAGCTAACAAAACAAGTAATGGAATCTAAACAAGAAGGAACAAGAGATCGCTAATACTATGCCAATCCAATAGGTATAGCAGGAGGATAGTGGTACTGAAATAGGTAGAAGCAAGTAGGGGTAGTGATAAGCGAAACAAGGAAAGAATAACCCAGTAGGAAGTTATAACCAAGCAGTAAGGGACAACGAAATGGTAGCACTTATTAGGTATAAACCCAAATAAGCAATAACCAACATCAAGTCAGTAGTAATAGTGGAAGCATAGTAGGATTCCGTTACATTCCGCTCAAAAGAAATATAATAAAAAAAACAACCAGGAATATACTAAAGGGAATCATGACCAACCCGCCTTTGGAGCATTAAACTCTATTTTAAAACCTACAACCTAATCAGTAAACATATATCCATCACTGGTGTCAGGACCTTACACCTTTATTATCCCCATAGTAGCGAAGACAATACCATGAAGCAGTTTGCCTTCCATCTCACATTCATCCAAAGAGGAGTATGTTGTGCTGGTATCGCATTTAGAGTAGTCTGAGTCTTAGAGAGGTGTCCAAAATCCGTTTGGGTCAAGCTCAGGTTACACAGGGGCATAGTCTGGTTTCTGAAGTATCCAGGCAGAGAAAGTCTCGCGATGGGACCAAGCGAGTCTGAATGGTATAGATTCATTATAGATATCAAACAAGTAGGATCGGATGAGGGTGCTGGCGCATTCTTGGTTGTAGAGAGGTTCGGATGTGACTTCGATTTTGTCATAGCCTTTTCAATGGATCAAGAACTGTTTCTTTCTGCGATCGATTCGATCTTTGAGTGTCTTTTCAATTTCCTATTGCTCTTTTCCACTAGCATAGATGGTGACAGTTTCTTATGATATGGGTTCAGGTGTTCCTGAGAAGGCAAAGGGGTTTAGTCTTAGGTAAATGTGAAGATGGCAGCTATCAATCCATGAGTGGATTCCTGCCTTCACTGCAGGGAGTATGAGTTTGTATTTGTTATGTCTGTTGGGTCCTTCGAACATTGAGTAGGGTCCTGACTAAGCTCTAACTAGCTTATGATTTCCTCCAAGCTTATGGATATAGAATGCTGACTTGAGGATTACATCAGTTTCGTTATTGATGATTGAGGGTCCATCCTTTCTTCTGTTTTGGCAGGAGGTGGTTTGCCATAATAGGGCCTAGTTGAGGATATCTCTGGCAAGTTGTTCATTCTTCATGATATTGGAAGAAATCTCGTCTGCTGCTGGTACTGATGTCGGTAGAACTCAGATACTGGGGAGGAGGTTTGGTAGTCTGCCAAAGATGATTACTAAGAGGAAGAGTTCGGTGCTATAACTGGGGACTGCATTGATTGCGGTCTGGACATGGATAGCTGGCTAACATACTTGGTTCCTTTAGGGTTGACATAGTTCATAAGGTATTGGCGAACAGTTCTGATTCTGTGCTCGCTCTGTCCATTGGTCTGGTGATGGTAAGGTCTAGCCATATTGAGATCAAATTGAGATTCGCCATAAGCTGTGTCTAAAAGCGTGAGGTAAACTTGGGGTCTCGGTTAGAGACTAGGGAGGTTGGGAAACCGTGAATGGAGAAACCTTGTTCAAGGAGGGTGTGTGCTCTTTCAACAGCTCTTATGTTCTGGGAGGCTGGTATGAGATAGACAAAGCCACTGAATCGATCCAAGACAACTATAATGAGTTAAAGCTAGGAATTAGTACAGAAGGGTCCTGCAAAATTAATTGCAAGAGAGGAGAATGGCTTTCCAAGAACAGGGAAGGGGGTGACTGAGCCTTCAAGGACAGTGGTGGGTTGCTTGTGGAGCTGGCATAGGTGGCATCTGCGGATATAGTCCATGAAATTGTTTCTCATGTGGAGCCAGCAGAAGTGTCTTGAAGCATATTCAAAACATTTCTGTCAGCCCAGGTTTGCAATTTGTTTATGAGTAATATGCACAATTTCACTTCTGATGTTAGCACCTTCATAGCTTGCTTTATAGGGGTAATAAGGAGAGTCTCGACTGTCATCCTTCCCCTTGCTGACGAGAACTCCATCATATTAGAGCCAGTCTTGGTGGTCGATTGCCTTGGTAACTACCTCAAGGGCAGGATCATTCTGGTTAGCATTTCAAATTCTAGAGTACCACTTTCCTTTCAGGTAGTTCGTTAGCTGAAAACCGCAAAGGTCAAGCTGTGAAGTGAGTTGATCAAGAAAACAATCTTCATAATCGACAGATGCCTCAGGGGTAGGTAGAACCCATCCTTGGACAATATCCAGTATTTTTCCTTTTTTCCCCTTATCAATAACTGTATGCCAGACTGAGTAGCCATCATCATGGTGGAGTGGAGGAGCAACAGCCCATCTATATTCTGTTCTGCGCTAGGGATAATGATAGGAGAAAAAGTTGGAGGAAGAGTAGACAGGCAAGGGTCCAGGAATATCGCGAGATCCTGAGAGAAAGTATGCTGTAATCTTTCTATTTATCTAGGTTTGGCATTCGTCTCAGTCACAGGCAGTCCAATGCAATACTCTGTGTCTATAAGATTCAAGAAATCGGTTTATTTCATACACTGTGGGTCGAGGAGCGACTGTCGTGGGCTGAGCAATAGGTTCAGTAGGTTTCAAGCTGGGGGCAATATTTCCGTAGGTGGTGACAGCAAGGGATTCCAATTGGGTGATAGTATTATGGAATTGTTTAAAACAGTCAGTGATAGGATCTGGATGCAGTAGTTAGTGCATATCTCCTGGAGTCTTGTTAATTCTGGCTGCCAAGCGAGTCTGTTGAGCTTTAACTCACTCAATAAGTACTGTGACTTGGGATAGCTCATGAGGGTTGCTGAGATAAGAGGAGGTCTCATCTATTTCACAAACTTGAATGGCATTGGTTGCAAGCTCGAGGCTATCTGCTGCTTTGTCCATGGCTTGTTCAACAGAATCTGAGTAGTGACCCACATCTTGGGAGCTTGAGAGGTTTGACCTGGTACCATGATGTGAATTCCACATAGAGTTGTGTTCTGGAGTAAGAAAGTGAGAGGGTACTTGAAGAGAGAGGGCAGAAGAAGGGTCTTGAGCATGGGCAATGTTGAGGTGGTGTTTTGATACAGTATGCATGGCGGAGTAGGGGGTTTTATAGGCTTTTTCAATGTTAGATCTTTGAGTATTTGATTTTCTTCAGCTGGGGTGTCTTCACAGATCCTTGATAGTGCATCTGGAAGGATATTGTCTTTGCCAGCTCAGTGTATGATATCGAAATCATAAGATTGCAGGAACATGCGCCCTCTAGTTTGGTGGTATGGTACCTCAGTCTGCTTCAGGAAAAAGGATAGTGCCTTGTTGTCAGAGGCAACTGTGAACTTGCTGCCATTTAGAATCCAATGAAATGCTTGTTTGTAATCCACAAGCCCCAAAAGTTCCAATTCAAGGACCGGGTAGTGAAGCTGACTTGTTGCAAACTTTCTGCTGTTGAATGCGGCAAGGTATGCTTTCTCAGGGGAGGGTCCTTGGCCAACCTATAGTCCTGATCCAACCTTAGAAGCATCAGTAAAGCGGTACATATGATAAGCTGATATCTTATATGAGATGGGGTGGAGCCAAATTGTATCCTTGGCCAGGCACTTAACCTGTTTGAAGGCATCCTGATGCAGGTGTCACCATTCAAACACTTGTGAAATTAGGTCCAATAGGGGGGCAGTGGTCGAGGCATAGTGTGAGAGGAATTGTGCAAGATATATCACTACTCCAATAAAGATTTCAATATCCATTTTGGATTTTGTGTTGGCTAGTCTTGGATGGATTGAATTTGTTTCAGGGTTTGCATGAATTCCTCTTTCTTCTATAATGTGTTCTAAAACTGAGATCTAGGTGGCTAAGAATTTGCACTTAGTTGGCGATACTTTGATATGGTGCTACATCAGTCCCCCCAAGACTGCTCTGATGTGGAAAATATGGTCCTCAAGTGTTTCTGAGTAGATGGTAATGTCATCCATGTATGCCCTAATGAATTGTCCATAAATCCATCTAGGGCGAACTCTCTAGCTTTCATAGTTGTAGCAGGGGCGTTGGCATCTCCTTTTAGCATTACTCTGCATGCAAACGATCCAAATGGGGTCTGGATGGTGTTGAATTTCGCATCGCTGGGAAGAACTAAAATTTGGAAGTACCAGTATGCTTGGTCTATGGTGGATCTGAACTTTGCTCTAGCAACAGTTCTGAGTATCGTGGCTTGGTTGGGAATCGCTCCTTGGTCATTGATAGTAATAACATTCATGAGGACAAGGTCTGCAATCAGTCTAATTTTGCTATTGTGTTGCAGCTCTGGGAATATGTTGACTTGGTTGTATACTTCACTTGGGTAAATGATTCCTTTTGCTTTCCAGTCCTCAATGAGTGCTCTGTATGCTGGCATGATCTTATCTTGGACTATGAAGAACCACAGGTTATGGTCCGAAATTGTATCTTCCAGCTAGATATGGTGGTTGAGAACTCTCGAAGGTGGTAATTGCCCTGACCTCTTGCCTGGTTACACTGTAGGAAACTCGGTAATGAGGTCAGGGGCATCTTGTTCTTTCATGGCTGAAAATCAGGCATGAGTTGCTTTCTTCCAGGTCTAGATGATTCCTTAGTCAGGGAAGGTGATAATAGATTTTCCACAAGCTATTACAGCATGGTGTGCAGTAAGGTAAGGCATTCCTAGGAAGATATCATAGTTGTCCAGGGAACAGACTAGGGCTTCAGAGATATTGCGGCTTTCCTTGTCAATCTGGATTACAGGCTTTGCCACATAGTTGATTGCTACGAAGGATCCTTTAACTGCCATCTTCATATTGATAGGAGTCTCGAGATCACAGGTAGGGATATGGAGAGTAGTGACAAATAATCCTATATCAAGTTGTCTCCTGTGGTTTCTGTATCGGATAGTGCTTTTGCTTTGAGGCCATTGGCTGTGATGTATGCTTCCAGGGCTTAGGATTGAGTTCCACTAGGTCCTGCATAGTTTGTGGTAACTGTAACTGATTTCTTTACATGGGGATCATCTTCGAAGGTACGGTATGTTCTTCTGACATTCTTGGGTCTCCTGGATCCGCAAGGGCCTTCATTTCCTCGCTGCTGGGTGCTCCTATGCTTCTTCTTAAAGTTGTTATCAGAATAGTGTCCATGTTATCCACAATAGTAATAGTAATTATATCTCTTACGCCGATTATTCTCAGCCTGGGATACTCTTGGAAGCTCGGAGGCATTGTTGGAGAACCTTGGTTGATTTCGCTGGGTGCTGTTCTGGCGGTCCTTGGGTGCTCTATTGGAAACTTCATTTGAGGTTGCATTTCCTTGACTATTTCCATATAGTCCAGTAGAGTGGGCAATTGCATCTTGCTTCTCCGCTATCTCCACTAGCTGGTCAAAGAAGGTGTCCGAAGTGATATGTCGTTTGACCTCTCACTTGACCCTGATATCCCTGGCATCTAGAAGTCTCTGCTTCACTGAATAGTCTAAAAATGTTCCAAGAGGGAGACTGTCACTCTAGGTCCAAAGTATCTTTATAGTGTGGGTAATGTATGGTCTTTTCCCGCTGGTAGTTTGCTTTGTTTTTAGCCTTTATTTATGGTTGGTATCAGTGGATGTGGAAGGATGGAAGTACGCATCGAATTTCTGTTTGAGTACTGCAACTTTGTGGTCTCTTTGGAATGCTTGCTAATAGGTGAATTTATCAGGAGCTTTCTCTATACAATAGGCTCTATAGTATAGCAGGGCTTCTGGGGTATTGACAGTTATGTCAAAGCGGGTGATGTATCGATTGACTGTGTTGAATCATGAGTTGATTCTCAATATGTCTCTCGCTTTTCCGACTCCTGTGAATGTGAATGGTGCAGGCCATTTAGGAGGATTATTTACCTCTAGGGGAACTAAGATGGCAATAGTTGCAGGGCTTGGAATGGTTGGTAGAGTGTGTGGACTAGATGCTCTTGGTGGACTTAGTAAATCGTCAGGTGCAGGGCTTGGTACTCTTGGTTCACTTAGTAGACTAGGTGGTCTAGGTTGCAAAGCTGGGGGTGCAGGTCCTGGAGCGTCCTCTGAACTGGAATCTGATTCTGATTCTAAGCTTGGGTCTTTCTTGAATTATACTTCTGGGTGGAGCTGTTCTTGAAATTGCTCAGAGAGTTGTACTTTATTTTGGGCCTGGTGTGGAGATTGGGCTAGGTCTTGAATCTTTTCTTCGATGCCGCTGCTATCTACTGAAGATATTTCTGAATTCTCAGATAGTGGTACAGGTAGGAGTACTGGCACTTGACTTTGGTGTCCTGAGGAGGATGCAACTGATCCTCTAGTGAGGTGCCTTCATGTATCTCTTTGAAGTCAAATGGTTGCTAGATAGGGTGAGCTGATCTCGCCAGGAGTCCACTCAAGGCCTTCTTGGAAACAGGGAGGTGTATTATTACTACAGGGTAAAGGTAGGAGAAGGGTGATCAGTCCTGTGCCGAAGATCAAAGGTGTACTTAAGTATAGGTCAAAAAATGTAACCTACTCCCAGGTATCTTGAGGATCCCAAAGGTACTCTGAAGATACTATAAGGATAGGGGAAGAAGCGTTAATGGATAGGTCTTCACTAGATAAGGTAAAAGGTAAGGAACTAATTGAGTGACTGTTCAACTTGGAGTATGAAAGATGATAGTGCTAAGAGGCTTTACTGTTCAAATAGTTAAGGGATTGCAGGCTCTTTAAATACAAAATATTGTAGCTTGTATAACTTAACAAAAGTACAAACATAATGTTCAACAAATATACTAACTAAGGCCGCATAATAAGTTAACCAGATTCTGTAAACCGAGGGTTAAAAGCAACAGGATAGAGCTAACAAAACATGTAATGGAATCCAAACAAGAAGGAAAAAGATATCACTAATACTATACGAATCCAATAGGTATAGCAGGAGGATAGCGATACCCAAATGTCTAGAAGCAATTAGGGGTAGTGATAAGCTAAACAAGGAAAGAATAACCAGTTAGAAAGTCATAACCAAGTAGGAAGGAACAACCAAATGTTAGTGCTTTTAAGGTATAAACCCAAATAAGTAATAACCAACATCAACTCTGGAGTACTAGTAGAAGCATATTAGGATTCCCTTATATTTGAGATCATCCCAGCCAAATCCCAAGTTGAATTTTATCTTCTGAACAATATCAACTTTACACTTTATCTATCAATGAATATGGAAATCAATTAGCTAATAACCCTTACTTTGAATCATTCTACCTTTTTATTGTATATAGTAAGAGTGACTGGGTTAAACCACTGTTAAGGGTAGTCGATTCTAAGGGCAAGCGAATCGGACTAGGCTTAAATCTTTCTTCGTAAATGGAGATTGTCTAGGAAGGCTCGCAGTTAAAGAATTTTTCAGTAAAAACTTATGATATTAATAAGATCTCCTTTCCTTTGGCTGATGATGGTTAAAGCTAGGGAGGCACTTAGATATTTATATCCCGCGTCTGAGTGTTCGCGGACTACAACTGGTTTTACATATAAACAGGTATTTTCTCCCCTACTATCGTCTCTTAATCCTAGAGCGAACCCGCTTTGACCCGGAAACTTTCTCTTCTCCCGCACAGCATACAATATGATCCGAGCTCCTAACTTCTCTGATGGTGTGTAACCACTTAGTCTGAGTTGTCATCCTTCTTTTGGCTGTTAAGATATGGCCGCCCAGTTTGGAATGTACCAATAACTTCTGAGAACTCCTAGGGGCCAGAATGGTCATTGGCCCAGTCTGCTTGGTGCCGTCTTATCCACCTTTGCAGCTGGCTTTCAGGATGACTAGTGTTAATGATCGGGCCATTACCTTCTTGTCTTCACTGCCTCTACTCATCAACTGGTTCCAATAGGTTCATTGACCTTCTAGGCATCATGGGGGCGTCGGCATACTCTCGGTTTGTATCAAAGTAGCCTACTTCAATTGTGCATTCATAGCCATATAGGACTACCCGGGCTCTCTTAACCTCACCGGGGTGTAACTCTGCGAGTTCTTAACGGAATCGTCTTATTCCACTTCCCAGACGTAGCCAGAAAGGCCCTCTCATTCACTCTGCAACAGCATCCAGTTGGACGGACGGTGACGATGAATACTGGGTTTCGGGACGTGTTCCAATTACTCAATTTTTCTTAGTCTACGAGAAACTGCACAAGCTGGCATTGTCGACTCCCAGGGCGAACGCCGGGGGCAGAGGGGGGTTATTGCCTCTGGAGGTTCGGATTTATGCAGTTCCACCTGGAAAGTCATGTAATCTTCAAGGGAGTCGTTTGTGCCTAACACGAGCTCCCTCCTTTATGCGGTTTCTCTCGAATTACTTTTCAAAAGTTACCCTCTCTTTAGGTAACACATCAAAATAACAATAAAACAAAAATAAAAAAAATAAAAAATAAACTCCAAACTTAAACAATTCTGAAATTTACCAGTCCCCTCTTAAACTCAACTTGGTAGGGTAAAAAAACCTAACATGTTTGGTTGGCCACGTTTGGAAAATATTTTCCAAGTCATTCAATATCTGCCCACTTTGGCATATCCGGATTCTCCATATGAAATATCTCCACCAATTCCTGTGCATGGTCTAAGTGTTCTGGTGGTTCCCAAGTATTTTCATCTTCGGAACAACCGGTCCACTTGACCTAATAACGTAACTCGCGCATTTGTCGGTTACGACCTCCAACTAGCTGGGTATGAGAGATTATTTCAAGCTTGACGATCCTTTCAATTACTCTATCAAACCTGAATCGATTTCCTATGGTTCATGGGGAGGTTGTTCACTGGCTGGTCAATTGGATGTCAGATAGGCTTCCAACAATGATATATGAATTATCGGATAGATCTTCCATCTTGGTGAGATTACTAGTCTGTTAGAACATTCTCCCCTTTTTTCCAATACCTTAAACGGTCCATATAGCTCTGGGCTAAGCCTCTTAGAGGGTTGCTTGGTGCGTATGTTTTTCGCATTTAACATGACCAGGTCCCCAACCTTGATGTCAGGAGGCTGCTTAGCCTTTCGGTTGTAATATTTGCACATATTTTCCCGTGTTTGTTCCAAGGCTTTTCTGGCCTATTGGTGTATTGTTTGCACCCTGTGTGCATAGAGCTGGGCACCTGGATTTTGGGCTTTTTGTTCCTTCATCCATTCTGTTTGTGGAAGGAATCCATAGTTAGAGTAGAATGGTGACATGCCATGAGCATTCGTTACTGAATTTTTGTAGGCATGCTCAGCTATGGTAACAACTGGTACCAGTCCGTTAGATCATAATTGACAAAGCTTCTGAGGTATCCTTCCAGCACTTGGTTGTTCCTCTCTTTTGTCTATCAGTTTGAGTGTGGTACACAGTTGACAGTTTTCGATTTATCCCTAAGGTTTTTGTATAGGGATTCCCAGAATTCTTACGAGAATTTTGCATCCATGTCGGAGATAATTTCCGCTGGAAGTCCATGTAGCTTCCAGACTTCCCTAAAGAATACATTTTCAACCTGTTTTGAAGGTGCATTACTTTCCAGATCTATAAAGTACGCCATCTTTGTAAATCGATCCACCACAACCATAATTTGTGCTCTTCCTTGTGATTCAGGTAGTTGTATGATGAAGTCAGTCGATATGGATGACCAGGCTGCGAAAGGAACTTCTAGAAGGTGCAGCAGACCGAACCGCGCATGTGGTGGGGATTTATTATATTGACATTCATCGCATGACCGTATGTAGTCATTTATCCAAACTGTCAGCCCTCTCCAGTAGAAGTCTCTGGTAACAGTTTCTAGATTATTTTCCGGTCCAAAGTGTCCAGCTACCTTAGAGTCGTGGCAATCTTTGGCTATAGTTGTCTGCAGCTGTTCGTTTTCTGGAATGTATAAGCGATCCTTATAGTATATCTGACCTTCAGTTACTGCCCTGTAAAGTGGTAATAGTTTGCCCTCATTGGTTAACATTTCCAATTCCTGCTTGCCTTCCTGCCAGTATTGATCGTTCTGGCCTGCCTCTTTGATGGTTTTTAATAATGTCAGATCATATTTTCTAATATCGACCTTGGACATTATAGGATTAGACATTAGGAGTATCCCTTTGTCTTGTCTTGCTTGATGGTCAATTTCATCAATAAACTCATTTTGGGCCTAGTCCTCTTGTAAGTATGCAACCAAGACCTGGGTCTTGGTTGCAGCTGATCGACTGGGTGATACATATGTACTTCCAAATCCGCCTTTGCCCCTTGCAGTCCCTTCTAGTTTGTCAACATCTATCGCCTCAGCTATGTGTATGTTCTCAATGATCATTTGTGCCATTCGGTCCCCTTTACGAACTTGGCAATCTTGATTTCCATGGTTCATTATATTAACTTTGACTTCACCAGTATAATAAGCGTTGATTACTCCTTGCCGATTGCTGAGTCCAAATTTGGCAGCCATTCCACTACGTGGTGCCAACCATGCGTATGTTCCCTTTGGTACTTTGACGAAAATTCGAGTTTCAACCAACCTTTGTCCTTTGGCCAGAATTATAAAGTCCTCTAATGTGTACAGGTCGTGTCCGGCTGCTAGTCGGGCCCCTTTCGTAGGCATTCATGCTTTTGGAGTTAGCAATTTTATTCGCAAGGAACCAGTTGACTCTTTGCCAATTATTCTTTCCTCCCTTTCTGGTTGATTTAACTGCACCAGTGTAATTTGCAGGTGAGAAGGCTTGAGTATTGACTGTTCGCTATACACAGTTCCCTCCTCTGGATGGTACTCCAGCTGTCGGCTTAGTGCATCCGGCTTGCCGCCTCTTTTTCCCGGTCGATAGACAATCTTGAAATTGTAGTTCACCACTTGCTGAGCCCATCGTATCCACCACGGATTCCATACCTTAGAGGTAAGGAATTTTTGCAGATTCTGGTGATCAGTGTAGACTGAGAGTGGTTTTTCTGTTCTGACCTGGTACTGTTTCCACTCTTTACATACTTCCAGATTCGCCAATAGTTCCTTATCATGGATGTCATAATTTCGCTCTGCAGGGCTCAGCATCTGTGAGTGAAAAGCGACTGGATGTAACTCTTTGTCCTTAAACAGTGAGATGACGCATCCAAGAGCCAAATCTCTGGCATCGGTTTCCACATTAGTTTCTCTGTCAGGGTAGATATGACAGATTATAGGGGCGGATGTGAATCTTTTCTTAAGTTCTTCAAATGCCACATCTTGTTCCGGCTCCGTGCAGAATTTTCTGCGGTCGCCCTTCAATGTTTCGGTAATAGGTTTGCAGGTTTTGGAGAAATCCATAATTAAACATCAGTAAAAATTGGCAAAGCCAATGAATATTTGCACCTCCTTGACAGACCTTGGTGTCTCCTAATTTTTTATGCTCTTGACCATTCTTTCACTCATGGTGACTCCAATAATTGCCACAATATAATCCAAAAACTCCACTGTTTTGACGTGAAAAACTGACTTGCTAGATGATACCGCTAGATCATATTCTTCCAGGCGCGAGAGTACCTTCTTGACCTAGTAGATGTGTTCTCTCTCTGTCTTGGAGTAAATTAATATATCATCTAGGTATACCACCACTTCATGATCTAAAAGTTCACGCAGAATTTTATTCATCATGGCTTAGAATGTTGCTGGCGTGTTCACAAGCCCGAATGGCATTACTCTGTATTCAAAATGGCCGTATCGGGTCCGGAATGCCATTTTTCAATCATCTCATTCCTTTATTCTTAGGATGTGATAGCTATCATTTAAGTCGAGCTTACTGAATATTTGGGAACCAGCCACACGGTCGCCCAGTTCGCGCATTAGGGGTAGCGGATATTTGCAAGCCTCTGTTAGCTTGTTCAACTGTCGGTAGTCCACACATCACCTCATAGACCCGTCAGGTTTAGGGACAAATAAAATTGGAGCCACAGCAGGAGATTTGCTCTCCACGATTTTTCCTTGATCCCGCATTTTCTACAGGTATTTGTTAAGTAAATCTAGCTGGTGGGCTGAGATAGGATATATTGGGCCCCATGGCGGTACTGCGCCTGGTATCAAGTCAATGGCGTGGTCAAAGGTTCTTCTTCCCGCTAGTTCCTATGCCTTTTCGGGTGCACAAACCCTCCTGAATTCATGGTATTTCAGAGGTATTTGCTGGATATTCGTTGCCTATGGAGTGGATGCTATTGTGATTCTTCCAATATATTGTGCTTCTGGCTCGTAGGCCACGGTCTCATCCCTTTTAAATATCAGGTCTATGCCTTTATGATTAATAAGACTTTGGTATTTATCATCTTTAAATGTCCATTTTTGCGCATCCTCAATGTGCCTTATGGGATTTTCTTTATACCACCATTCAAATGGGATGATAAGATCATATATCCCAGCATTGGCAATTTCGCAAGAGATGTGAGATCGGTGTGCATTGCTCCCATTTTCTAAGAGAATAGGATATGTGTAGTGTTTTCCCCCATTTGCTGTTGTGGTTTCTTCAAAGGTATAAATATTCAATCAATTTGTACGTGTGTAGTATGGTAGGCGATATTTATTAACCAGTTCGTGGTTAATTAGGAATATATTAGACCCAGAGTCTAATAGAATACGCATCTGGATCCGTTCTCCATTTGCTTCAATGGTTCCCCTGCCTTCTGGGCATGAATAATAAGGCTGGGCAGGTGCTTCGGTATTGTTTCTTTTATATGGGTGACTAGGGACCTGTACAGGTCTTTTCTATAACATTCTCGTTGTTGTGGTAACTTAGGGTGTTTGTTACCATGCCCGCATGGTTTCGCCTACTTAGGCCTCCTCCGACAAACCAAAATTTCAGTCTTTGATGTACTGGGCAGCCCACTACTAGCGGTATTTACCCCTTGCGGAAGAGTTCCCATACACCTGCCATTTTCCCTGCCTAACTGGAGCAGAACTTCGGACCATTAGAGTGTGTTCACGGGATTCTTGGCACATGGCCTTGATTATCCAATGAGGGTATCGAGCCTATCATGACCACACAGCGGCAGACCATGCTCAGGACGGATTTACCCCGCTCCATTTAGCGTGTGAACTAGATAGCTGTAGTTGCTCATTCTCTTCCTACTTCATTTTTTCTTGATGTGAGGGATCCTTTTTCTTTTTTTCAACTATTCCGTTGTCCAGCCGACCGATTAGATATTTCCTTCCTGGAAGGCGTCTCATGATTCAGACTAGACTAATTCCCCCTTGCCATTCTTAAGAAGTCCCTAGTCAGTGCTAGTCTGTCCACTCTTCCTTAATTCATTTTCAAGGATTTAGGCCTTTATAAGTACGCAGGTTTATTTAACCGTCTTCTGTACTATGGTCCGATATACATCAAATATTGTGCTCCGCATTCTTACTTTTGAGTTTCAGGTTCCCAGATTTAGTCCCGGACTACCACGAGCCGCCGTCCAAGTTAAAGGCTTCTTGCTTGCCTGACATTCTTAAGTCTGCGATACTCACGTTGGTCTGGATTGCTTTTCATGATTCTCGCTTTGGTTTTGAGTATCCCACGGAGAAACGCGTAGTACCTGCTAGTAGGACCTTGCAGAAGTCGAACCCCCTTGTTGAATGCGGTCTTGGTAAGGGGTCCATAACCGAGTACCCGGTCGCCGTCGCTGCCGGTGCCCGCAAACCTCTTTTTTACCTTTTTTTTTTTTTTTTTTTTTAAGTTTCATCCCTGTCATCCAGTTCCCTAATCCAGGGCTGGTTGACTTGGGTCACCCAAGTCGTGGGTGCTGGTTGCCCCTTTATTATCAGGGGTTGTCGATATTGGGGTTTTAATTTTCCCAGTCTCTGTCCTATAACCGATACTGGCCCTGTTTCCGGCTGAACTTCCAAGTATGGTTGGCAAACGTACAACGCGTGGATTGATTGGCTTTCTTTCGCTCTTCAATTTTGTCCTCAGGGATTCCTTTATGAGCTTCAACACAATTTGTGTGCTCAACCTTTCCTTCAGTGGGGGCTTTTTTCTCTTTTTCTGCTTGTTTTTTCAATTTGAGGCAGCTTATTCAGCTGCCATATAGGTATTTCGTTTTTTATTTCCAGCAGTGATCTTGCTAGATTTGGATTCCTCCTCTCGTTTTCTTTTCTGGGAGTCACTTTTTCCTAGGTGGTTTTTTATGAATAGCCCTTGTTGTTCCCAGAACGATTCTTCCGCTTTGGTAACCCTGCGGACTGCCTTGATCCTCTTGCTATCCAAGTCATGATTTTCATGAGATAGTGTACGCATGGCTTCAATAGGAAGTTGCCGCTGAATTATAGTTCTCCAAGCAATACCGGATACTTCTGCATCGATGTTGTGGTTTTCCATGTTAAGGAGATCCATCTCGATGTCTCCTGTATACCATACCTTCTCAATCTCGCTAAGGCTTTTTGTGCCAGATGTAATACTAAGAATCGTTCAGTGACTTCGGACCGGAAAGTGATCTAGAAGTCAAAAACCAAAATGTTTTGAAACTCAGAGGTCTCATATCATTTTCTTCTGATAAGTTAGCGAGAAAGGTGCCACCTCGGTTCCTTTCAATCTTCCTAACGCATACTTCATGCATGCTTCATCGTTTTCCCATTGCCATAGGTTTCTCCCAAAGTAGTCCTTGCAATTTAGTAACCATACTCGCACATCCTGAGTAGGCTTATTCACGAAGTTGTAAGGCGGATCCGCTTGTCGGGGGTTGGTCATTGACAATATTGTCCTAGTCGGTCGACCCATGCGTCTGCTCGGATTCAAATTTACGATCTGGCAACGGTCTTCATGATGGTACAACACCTTATCGTGAGAGGCCACCTCCGTCTTCAGATCCCGGGTCATCGTCTCCCAGGTTGGGTGCATTCACCGGGGAGGGCTGGGGTGGTTCCTTTCCGCCTTTTCCGTATCCATCTCCTCGATCCACTACTTTTCCCTTGTCTCTACATGGCATGAACAAGAACTCTTCTCCGCCATCGGCTGTGGTCCGTTTTTCAAAGCCCGGATTTTCCACTGGCTTGGGTGCCACTGTTACTCACATTCCTGGTGGGTTCTTCGCAACTTGTAGTTGCATCAAAGTTTCATTCATCCGAGTCAACATTCGATTTAGTTGCGCAGATGCGGCATTCGGTCAGACTACATAGGCCTCCCTTTCCGAATGTTATTGTTCACGCCGTTGTTGTAGTTCTCCCAACTCCTCTCTAGTCCTCTCATGTTCTTTTTATGCGGCCCTTTGTCTTTGTAGGAATTCTACTTTTTGCCTATCCAAATCTGTTCTAGCTGGCGGTCTCGATCCAGCCACTCTTGTCCTGTTGCCCCAATATTAGTATGAAGTTGGGTACTTACCGCTTCATGGTATGCAGCCCGTTGTTCCTGCGCTCGCAACTTTGCCTGCAACCATATGCTGGTTGCATCTTGGAATGCGGCGGTTTCCGTTACTAACATTTCAAGTCCTGAATTGACTTGTTTCAACTCTTCGACAATGATTAGTTCCCCACAGGTTATTCGTTGTGTATAATGCGGGAGTTGGTTCGCCTGATCCTGAGCTTGACAAGATAGTTCACGGTAGACCAGATGTTTCGTATCAACCGATTCCAGGAGGGTACGGTCCAAGTAGCTCATTGCCTACCTTATGCGTTCTGCAAATCTTTCCTTAGCTGGATTTCTGGCGTCGGGGGGACGGGGAGTGCTGGATCGGATTCCGGGGGCCAACTTTCTGACTCCACTTGGCTGTTGCAGGTTGTGGAGTGCCAAAGGAGACCTGGAGCGACTAGGTGCATAATTATTTCCTACCAGCGAAACTTCTTCGATGTCGGACATGGCTTGGTCTGTGTCGACAGTCAATGGACATACCATTTCGTTTTATTGTGACTCTGGACATTTTCCTAGTCTCCAAACAGATGGGGTAAAGGAGGGGTGTAAGGCTGAAAGAACTGGAGGTTCCGTCTTCCTCAGTATAGTAGTCTTGGAACGGTTTCCACAGGAAGGTGGGACCGTAGAAGTATTCGTAGATTTTTATGAAATCTGATTAGGTAGGTTGAGTAAGGGATCGGTGAACCATGAGGGTTCCTGAGGTATATAGAATTGAATCTCTGGGAGGGAGTTTTCAAGTATTTAGTCAAAAGAGAAGATGTATTTAAACGGACGTGGTTCGAGCACAAGCTCGTCGAGGAGGGAGGAATCAGCTAGGAGCTTGTGTGATTCCTGAGATATCATTTGTAGGTGTCTAGTAGTCATGTAAAGAGCCTTGGTAACAAGGAGAAATATTAATATACTGTTAAGGGTAGTAGATTCTAAGGGCAAGCGAATCGGACTAGGCTTAAATCTTTCTTCATAAACTGAGATTGTCTAGGAACGCTCGTAGGTAAAGATTTTTGAATAAAAACTTTAGATATTAATAAGATCTCTTCCCCCTTGCTTGATGATTGCTAAAGCTCGCGAGGCACTTTGATACTTATACCCCGTGTCTGAGTGTTCGCGGACTACAACTGGTTTTACATATAAACAGGTATTTTCTCCCCTACAATCGTCTCTTAATCCAAGAGCAAACCCACTTTGACCCTGAAACTTTCTTTTCCCCTTTCACAGCTGACGGTATGATCAGAGCTCCAGACTTCTCTGACGGTGTGGACCCACTTAGTCTGTATTGTCATCCTTCTTTCGCCTGTTAAGTTATGGCCGACCAGTTTGGAATGTAGCAATAATTTCTTAGAACTCCAAGGGGCCAGAATGGTTGTTGGCCCAATCTGCTTGGTGCCGTCTTATCCACCTCTGCAGCTGGCTTTCATGATGACTAGTGTTAACAATCGTGCCAACACCTTCTCCTCTTCACTGCCTCTCCTCACAACTTGTTCCAATAGGTTCATAGACCTTTTAGGCATCATGGGGCGTCGTCGTACTCTCAGTTTGTATCGAAGTAGCCTACTTCAAATGTGCAATCATACCCCTCTAGGACAACCAGGGCTCCCCTAACTTTAACGGGGTGTAACTCTGCGAGTTCTTAACAGAATCGCTTCATTCCACTTCCCGGACGTAGCGAGAGAGGCCCTCTCACATACTATGCAGACAGCATCCAGTCGGACAGATGGTGACGATGTATACTTGGTTTCAAGATGTGTTCTAATTACTCATTTTTCTTGGTACATGAACAACTGCACAAGCTGCCAAGGTCGACTCCTAGGGTGAACGCCGGAGCCACAGTGGGGTAATTGCCTGTGCAGGTTCGGATTTATGCAGTGCCTCCTGGAAAGAGATTCTATCCTTCGGGAGTTGTTTGCGTCTGACAACCACTTTAACTAGCTTCTTTGTTCTTATCCTGAGTAACACTGATAGGCTTAGTAAGTAGGTCCAGAAATCCTATATTCAGTTCTGTGACAATTTCTGCCATGAAATCTTTTTTACATCTGTCCTCAGCCTGCTTACATTGTCTAACATGCTTGACCAGACCTTCGATAATGAACTTCTCAGAAGAGGATATCAAAATACTGTTCTCCATGTTGGTTTATAAGATATAAACCAATAGAACTATATTACTCATATCTTAAATAATAATAGTCTATTAATTACTAGCAATTAGAAACTCACTAGTGATGCTATCAGTTATAGAGAAAGAAGACATTGGAATACCCAAGCTGGGCTTGTCTCATTAAGGATACTATATTGTTCAATCAAATGGTGGAGGTGAAATATGTGCCAGGTGTGAGTATAAAAGAAATTTATATTTTGCATTTATATAAAAGACTTGATACAGGGAAAAAATATTCATATTCTATATGTTATAATATATATCATACTATTATGCAATCTTGCTGATTATGTAAATACTATAGCAAAAGTCGCCTTGCCGAACACTATTATTTATAGAAATACTACTCTATATTTATTTCAGCTTATAAGCTATTTTCATAAAATAAGGTAGTATTTTATAATGCATGGTTGCCAAACAGGGCCTTAATTATATTTCTCTCATATCATCACAGGAATATATTTCAGCCTGATATTTTGACATGATTTTAGGTGACAAAGAAGGCTCACAATTGTATTTTGACCATATTTGTCCCTATATTTCAGTTACTTGATTCAGGCAAGATGTTGCCTAACATTTAAGGAGTAAACCAGGGATATTTCTAGGATAATTCAGGGATAAGTGTGGGAGCTAGGAGATATCCAGCAGGTCCGTAAGTATAGTTGAAAGTAGCAATTCAGGCAAGAATCCTGGAAGCAGACCACAAAACCTACTTGTTTGCTTTCTCATAACATTGCTTTTTTTTATTTTATTTTGACAGTGAAAACTGTTAGATTACTTTTTATTTTAAAATCAAAGGCCGCAGTAATATACTAACTGAATAAAAGATACCCACTATGTCATGATTGGTAACTAAGCAAGGAGGAGTTCACATGACTCATAGTTATGAGTCATAAGGCTCTGATATATCGCACTATGATTCTTTAAAGCTCACTGAGTTTAAGATGATAAGCACTTGTACAGTTATTGTTATATTATGGTTTGTTGATTGTGCACATGACTGACACTAATAAGTCAGATAATGCTATGAGTTTCACACATGACTCACCTTAAGAGTCATGGGTTTCGCACATGGGACTACTTTCCGGCACCTGACTAATTTTATAAGTTATTTTTGGCTTGGCTCACTGCACAGTTGACTCTTAAGAATCAGCTAAGGGCGGGTCACACGGCAATTCGCTCTGCTCATGGTCGGGAAAAGCAAGTGTAACGCAAAAGTAAGTTTGACACTGCGGTTTTTTTTTTGTAGATAGACTTACATTACACCAGTGTTCCACCAGATATGACTACTTTTGTATAAGTTATAAGGCTTTAATTGAAAGCTACGAACTCAGTGTTTCTCACAATAGAGTCAGAAGATGTAAATGATGTATTGGAATATGATTCACTTCCAAGATCTTTACAATCGTCTTATGCAATGACCTACTTCCACCAGTTTCAGTATTTCTCTCCCTAACTTGGCTCCCGCTATTATTAATTTCGCACTAATCTGTACTTCTAGTACATCAATTCTACGACGATACAAGCCTACTATGTCCTTATTAACTGCAATCTGAATATGCTTGTAGGCTTTCTTGATTGCAGCAGTGTTCTCCTTCTGATTTCTTTCATCTTTCATCTTCCTTGCCATCACAACAGTGATAATACCACCTTTCTCAATGATTCGTAAGGAATTCAGCTTGTACTTTTCCTCTTCACGGATCTGTGATTGAATTGCAAGGTAGGATTCCTCTTGCCACTGCCCTTCAGCCAGGCATATCTGGGTTCCCTAGGGCCATTTTTGAAAACGGCCTTTAGAGGATGAACTAAAGGTCTGCGCCTTGTTTATCCATTCTGGTATACCCTTTTGACACTCAAAATAAGTGGCAGAGAGGACAGGAAAATCAAGCTCACTACGTCCTCAATCGATATTGTTTTTGCTGGATGTTCACGGGCGGGGCCACTCGAACTTGGTGCAGAAGATAAATATGGATTCACTACAGTTTTCAAGTTCCTCTTAGCATTATAATGCACCATCTTCTACAATGCACTGTTGTATGAAATAAGGATCATCCCCGATTCTTTTAAAGCATTTTTAACAGTATGAGACTGAAAGATTTGTTCGCGAATTAAACTCAGATCTCAGAAAAAAGAGGTGATTTTGTATTCCAAATCGAGTCCATGTAGGGCATTATAAATGGCCTTGTTGTGGTAATGCTTCCAAGGACGAAAAAACACTGACATCGAGTGACTGGAGTACATTGGGAAGATGTTAAGGAAACCCAAAGGCATCAATCTGATTCTCATAGAATAAGATAATAAATCAGCCTTATGGTGAGTGATATATTCATCTAGTAAAAGAATATGCAAATGTTTATCAGGACTAGCATTGACATGCTTGATAAAGTGGTCAAACCAGGCAAGAGTGATATTGTCATTCATATATCCAGTTTAAGAAACTGTGATTACTTCAGCTCCTGAGAGATTATTGTTAACCCAGCTTTATATAATCTTCTCACCAGGGTGGATCAAGATAGCAGGTAGAGGGGGACTACCAGAAGTATATATGGTCTCAATAATGGTAAGAGACTTTCGATTCTCAAGGCTAGCAGTATAAAAATCCTTAACTAATGTTGGCACAATACCAATTTCACTTATTGGGCAGCTAACTCGAACTCCTGGCTTATCCATCTTGTAGACATATTTGGCTGGCTTGATGCCATACTTTGAAAGGGTAATCTGATAGTTGTCAAAGAATCTCTTGAGCTGTACTTCACTGTGAGTTGCGACTCGAACATGTACAATTGACTTTATCTTAATAGTATGAAGAGCCGTACTTTTCTTTAATGATTGGAGAACCAGACCTGGGAGCGGGGGTTACACTACTCTTGCTGACCGAGGTGGCAGATAGCTGCATAAATAAGGGAAGCTGATGCTCCTAAACCCATCCCTAATTGGTTATAACAAAACTGGAGAACTGCTACTTCTTGAGCGTCAGTGAGGTTAATATTATTTCCCCCATGTTGATTCCAGGTTCAACAAGAGTTTCTTTCTTGATAGTGTTTTCGTAGTTGGCACATGTAAATCGATGATGGGTTAATATTTTGATTTTGGCTGCTGTATTGCCCTTCTGTGTAGGTTCTTCATCTGGCCATTCCATTACTTGATTTAATCGTGCCAAGGTTGTGGCATTGAGCCACAACCCCAGAACATTCGCAGGCTCAAATCCTGGGCACTCCTCCTGTGTGCCTGATAGCTCAACATCACATTGCGGCTCAACGTCACTTTGTGGCTCAAAATCACTTTGCGGCTTGTAATAACTTTATTGTGTAACATATCATTTTAAAGTAGAATTTTATAATACATCTGATTTAGAAATTTGACATATTGCTTAATTCCCTTAATAATAATACTTGATGCTTTCTTCTTATAATCTTGAAGTGTAGCCATGGCATTTCCCTCAGCCTTTGCTTTGGCCTTTGATCTGGCTAATATTCTGGTATTAATCACCTTTGCCTTTGCCTTAATCTCATCAAGAAATGGTTTATGCTCTGCTTGCAGAGCTCTCTTTCTAGCATTTTGTGCCTTACACAACTGCTGCTCTGCTTTATCAAGCACCGTATCCTCCTGTCTTTTAGCCATATCACGTCCCTCAGAAGCATACAAAACTCCACCTTTCTATAGCTGCCTCCTGCTCTGTGACCTACATCTTGTATTCCTGGCCTCCTCAGCTGCTCGTGTATATTCCATATGTTCCATAGCTAAGGACCCTGATTGGGCTAAAGTTAATCCACCTTGTAGAACAAGCTTCAACTTGTTTTGGAAGCTTGGTGGTAGCTCTTTGGCCTCAAGCTGTAATTCTTCACCCATGGCCTTTAGCGCAACAATTGTAAGGGGAATACTAGAGGAGGATTCAGATGTTGGTGGGACCAATGGCGTTGCCAGAAGAGTGGCGTCTCGTAGTTTGGAAATAACAATTTCAGGATTGTAAGGAATCAACCCTGTAGCATGGAATGCAGATCTAATCGTGGAAGGTTTGAATGTTTGCTGACGGATAGTGTCGATTGTGTCAAAGAATTCGCATAAATCAAAGTCTCCACCGCCCCCCCACGTAGCTGCTTCCACAGCCTCTGCATGATAGTGTTTATATAGCTGAAATACCACTACATCTAGTGGCTGAAGCAGATGACTGGAATGAGGAGGAAGACAAAAAATAATAAATTTGTATTCATCACAATAGTCAAGGAATTGTTTGGTACAATGTGAGCCAAAACAATCGAGAAGTAATAATCGATAGACTCCACCTTGTCGCTTTGCAGTGAATCGTTGGAAGTGAACAACCCACTTCATACTCAATTCATCATTGTTGTATCCAGTTTCTGAAGTCGCCATAAGGTAGTCACCAGAGATTCTTGTTGTTGTATACCAGGACTCGAGATGTATAATAGCGGGCACAATAATCATTGTTGTCAATGCTGCTCCATCACTACTAATAGTCTCACAGACACTAACTAGTTCACGATTTGTGGAGCTTCCCAGGTATGCCTGGTGGGTAGGATCACAGGTAATTATCCTTTGATCCTTGCCAATCCCTATACGAAATCCGGTTTCATGGAAGTTGGACTGGTTACATGGATCGATGTTGTAATCTTCACAGACAACACGATATTTCTCAAACGAAGCATGAATGCTCTTTGGTTCATGGGTATTCTTGCGATCGATATCGTGAGTACACTGCTTTCGAATATGGTACTTTGGATGGCGTCCAAGAAAACGAGGTGCCCAATGATCGACAACAATAGGTGCTGGTCCGGGACCAGATTTTGCATACTGCAGGAGTGCATTTGCACAGCCTGTTTTCATCTCCTGACGAGCACTAGTCCCACCAGCATCTAGGCGGTCTAGATATTGGCACATAGCCAGTTCCTGATTCTCAGTGAGCTTGAGGTTTGTTCCAGGACGCTCTTGACGGCATTGATGTCCTTGCAGCCGCCCACGAAGTCTGTAAACTGGAATCTCATATGTGCGTGCAATTGACGTAATGTTGGGATACTGATCTGAGCTAGACTGGATAAAAGTTATAGCTGCCTGAATTCGTACTTCGATATCATCGTAGGGCTCTACATGATGACTTGGAAGGATAAAGGACCATGCTCGTTGCATGATTCTCAATCAAGGTGTTTTCAATTGAGAATTAGGTGATAATGAAAGTCTATAGTTTTCTCAATACTCTTTTTTTGATTATCAACTTTTCTCTCATTGGTGTCCAATATCTTATTACAAATAAATATATAAATAAAATTAACCTCTGTTGAGGAAAGAATTAGTATATGTTATTCACACAGAATATATTTCTCAAACGTAATACAAGCGGCAAAGTGATGTTGAGCCACAAAGTGACATGGAGCTGCAATCTCACGTTGAACTGGCAGGCAATAAGGAGGAGTTCCCAGCATTTGAGCCCGCGAAAGTCCAGGGGACGTGGCTCAATGCCACAACCTTGGCATTATTAAGCGCTCCTTCATTTCAAGCTTTTCTATTGCCACAGAGATTATTGTTCTGACCATTTGTATTGAAAATATCAGTTGTTAACAAGGTCACAATTGAGCTCCCAAGGCCTTAGAGCAAAATTGTACTAAAGGGAGATATTAGCCTGACGGGTAAGAGCAATGTAATAGATTGCCACTGGTATTGTAAAGTGTTTCCAGATAAAGAGGAGAGGATCAGTAGGGTTCCAGCTGATCTACTATGATGAGAGGGGAGATTACGAGTGGAGGAGGAGGAGGGGTAGAGCCAATTATCAGGGACAGAACCGTGTGCGTACCCATATAGGCACTTCCAAAAGACAGAATGGGGAACAATTGACCATTGCACTGCAAAGCGACCATAAGCCTGTAGAGATTTTCCTCCTACTGCAAGTGTGTCTCTCGGCTGTATAAAGGCTGGGTGTTGCTAACTGTGCAAATATTAAGCGAGGTAGAGCAACCAAGCTAATCAAGGTGAAACAAGTGCTGGGAAAGGAAAGGAAACCATCAACTAGGATGGAAAGGAGAGGATGGACTTGAAGGAGTAGGCACTGATAGGTTTGGCAAGGAGAGATGCAGGTAAACGAGTCCCCACCCTATTGATTGGCCAGAGGAGTGGGGAACCCGCTTGGTGTAGTTGGTGTTGATTACTCGTAGTGTTGAGATTTGAATTGCCTGTTGTGTAGAGCTGACGGACAATGTCCCTTAACTATTGGGGGGTTTTTTTTTTTTTGATTATCTCATATATTCGCTGTTAATGTACAGGAACCTGCATGGAGCGCTAGCTATGGCATAAATGAAACATTAATTCCAAAGGTGCAAAATAAAAGAAATAATCGAACAAGTTCTCCCCTAGTGATGACTATACTGTCAACACGCCCAGCAATGGCGACTAATTCAAAAAGTATAGAATGAAATGATACCAAAAGAAATCATAACCGAAAGGAAAGATATAGCAGGAAAGTTAAACCACTCAGTCTGAGTCATAGTCGGAGGAGGAGGAGGCAGCAGTAGCAAAAACCTCTCGCATGGTGGACAGGAAGTTCGTGCGAGTACTGCGGATGTATGAGGTAAGACTAAGGATCATGTCCAGGTCGGACCAAAGTGGAGAGCTATGGTCCATCGGAGACAGCTTCGGAAGGTAAAGTAGTTGTTCTCGGGACTTGGAGGGGCAGTGGAGAATTGCATGCTCAAAGGTTTCGTCCTCTGAGAAGCAGGAAGGGCAGGTGGCAGAGTGATTGGCATCGTTGAATAAGGATTGCGCAGCAAGATTGCTCTTGCCAGCGCGCATTTGGTGGATTCGCCCAGCTGTGAAGCGGTTGAGGCCCATGAAGGCATGTGGGCGTAGGGACGGCTTGTACTGGTAGTAAGGAGGGGGTGGGGCCAGGAGTGTCCAATCAATGATGAGGTCCTTTCTGCACTCCTCCTTCATCAATTTGTAGGAGACAGCACCTGGGATCGGAGGAGGGGGGGCTAAAACAGTGCCTGGTAGGAGGTGTGAGTTTATCTGTGGGAGTTTGAACCCGTCTGGTGCCTCCTTGACCCAGAGGTAGCACATTCCATCAATTGGGAGGTGAGAGCGGACGAAGGGTATGGGCCTTGGTTAGTTCTAGCAGAGGGGGATGTAGTTGGCAGTAAGGCCACGAAGGAGGTGGCGGGAGGAGTCCCCAGCCCTAATCTTAGAGAAGGCTGGAAATGATGGAGGCAGACGGGCTTCGGCTGGGTTGATCTCGGGAGGGGAGCAGGCCAGCCTTAGTGCGGCCATCCTGCGCTGATGGGGGAGGAGCAAGTTGAGAGGGGGGAGGCAAGCCTCACAGTGAAGGATAGATACAGGAGTCAATGAGCAGCAATTAGTGACCCATTGTTGGACCTTGCTCCAAAAGACCTCCATCTTACCCATCACCACAGCGTTGGGGATGTGGAGGACAGCTCCTTAGGTGAGGATCAGTAGCAGCAGGCCCATGGCCAGTCTGCGGTTCAGGTAGGGGACTATGCCTATGCCAGGAGGAGAGAGTTGCCTGATGAGGCCGAAGGCCCCCTGAGCGAGGGCTAGCCTCTTGAGGAAGTGGGTGGAGGTTTTCATCGAGGGTGATAACAAGTATCTTAGCCATCGGACTATGGAAGAGGGGTGGAAGAGACTCTCATCGAGAGAGACCGGGGCCAGTGAGGGTGGAGAGCGATCCCTTGTCGTTCGCCTGTGAATGAGTTTGGTTTTAAGGAAGGAGAAGGAGACTCCAAGTGGGGTTGCCTTCCTGCAGAGGCAGGTGTAGTAGTGTTGAAGAAGCTGTGCCTTCCTCCAGTATGACCCAGACACAACAGTGACAGTAAAATCATCAACATAAGAAAACATAATCCCCTTTGGGATAGACAAGTACAGGGAGGAAACATAAATTAAAAATAACAAAGGAGAGATAGGAGAGCCCTGGGGGGCACCCACTTGAACCGGCCTGAAAATATTAGGGGAGCCCTGAAAAATCACGCGGCATTTGTGGTCAGTCAAAAAGGAATGAACACAAGAAACCATATAAGGAGATACACCTTTTGCGGGAAGTGGGGAGGATAAACAAGTAGAGAAATATTATCAAAGCCTCCGTTAATATCATGAATGAGGGTAGAGGTCTTGAGGCCTGCACGTTGCAGCAGGCGGACCTCGTGAGTGAGGGCAGCACATGGGTTAAAGGTGCTGATGCCTGGGAGCGAGCCACATTGGTTTGGGTGGATGAGGCCAACGGTGAGTGCCATTTGCGAAAGCTGGGTTGCCATTATCCTTTCCAAAATCTTGGAAATACTCTCTGGGAGGACAATGACTCGGAAGGAGCAAGGGGTGTTGTAATCGGATTTGCCAGGCTTGGAGAGGACAATGCCATTGGCTCTTTTAAGGGAGGAGTGGTGGAAACCATAGGTCAGCAGGGGACCTTGGAGGGAGGTGAGGAAGGTGGGGTTGATGTTGTTGATCCTTTTCCATATGCCATAGGGGATCAGGTAGGGCCCAGGGGCTGAGGTGTTGGAGGACTTGTGGAGGGCGAGGGAGACTTCCTGTTTCTGAAGTGGCAGGAAGTGCGCGAACGGTTGCAGGATGGATGGCAAGAATTGGTGGTCTTCAGAAGGAAAAATGTGATGCAGGAGGGAGGTGTTGACTTCAATGGGTGTCGTGGCGTTGGGAATGCAGGGGAACTGATCAGGGGGACACCCGTTAGCGATCCTGTGGGCAGCCCACACCCATTTGGAGTCCGACGAGGCAAGGAAAGAGTTCCAGTATGATGCCTGGGCCTTTTTCATGGCCTTGAAATACGCGAGGCTGGAGGCAGGAGCACTGTCGGAGAGGGTGTTGGAGGGGGATATGCGTGATATTCTTGCCTCTCTGTTGAAGGCCTGGCGCAGCTGCGATAGTTCAGCTGTCCACTATGGGTTTGACCTAAAGTAAGGACGTTTGTTTGGTGTGTTCAGGGCTAGGAGGGAGGTGATGGTGCGCAGGTGGCGGTCGAACCAAGCACTAAGTGAGGCTGAGGTAGGGAGCGGGGGAGGAGGTGAGACCGATAGATCCTTGATGAGAGGAGAGAGTGTGTACCAATCCATTTTAGTGCAGTTAGGATTGGGGTCAGGCTGTCGTAGGAAGGGCGTGGATAGGGCTATTGTGATTGGGACATGGTCAGACCCAGTGAGTGGGAGGGTGATACCCCATTAGCTAACAAAGGGGGCAAGGGAGGGATTTGCGAAAGCCAGGTCTAAGACTCCAGGTCTGGATGTGCCATCGAAGGGGAACCTAATGAATACACCTGGTGTATTTATAAGTGAGTAGCCTAGCTCGGAGGCCAGGTAAAAATATGGGGAAGAAAGACTAAATTCAGTATCAGAAAGGGCCCTTAGGGGGTCGGAAAGAGTGTGATGGAGGTTCAAATCCCCAACCAGGAGGGTGGGGAAAGCGTCTTCCCTGAAAATAGAAAATGGGGTAATTGTACGGGTGTGGGATAAGTGCCCAGTGGTGGAGTAGGCATTATAAACGCGGAAGACCCGTTTAGCTGAATTAAACAGGCCTGAAGGGGAGTGAATATCAATTGCCATAAAGTCCAGGTGGTCGAAAAAAATGGGAGTAGTGCGAAAACTTGCATGAAATCAAGGAGAGCATAAACGGCCACCCTAGGTTTGGCGCCGTTAGTAGTAGGAGGGGAGAAAGATTTATAAGAGGAAAATATTGGTAGTCGCCCCTTGAAGACCGGAGGATCCTGCAGGGCGACCAAGTGTGGGGGGGTGGGCATAGCCTTAAGGCTATTGCATAGGGACAGAAACACATTCCACCTCCCAAGTCAGTTGTGTTGAATTAGGTTGAGGGCAGTGCCTGGCACCTGGGTAAGGGAGGGGGAGTCCAGTGCGGGACTCATTGACTAGGAAAGCACGATGGCCATGTGGGAGTGGAGAACTGGAGAGCAAGGTGGGGACTGGTGCAAAGATTTGGGGCGAGGGTCAGCTGGAGCGCCAGTTGGTGGGACTGGCTGTCTGGGGGTTGTAAGATCCATGGTGGCAGTGATGGGGGAGGG